>WJFA01000709.1:0-30761 GCA_009870155.1 Pseudobourletiella spinata
TGTCCTTCCCTTGTTTGGCGCGGAAAAAATGATCGGGTTTGCTTTTAGAAATTTTTACAGTTAGCCTATGCTGGTTTTTGGAACTGAGTAAAAAATCAAATGCTACCATTAGCAGGTTAGGCATCGGTTTGCCTACATATGCAAACATTCAGGCAGACAAGCCGGGGTACGTATTTTACACAGAGGTATGCAGGTACACAAACAGATGCAGGCATACGTTAGGCACACACACACACACATGCAGGAGTGTGCATAAACGTACACATACACACGCATGACGACGTTCACATACAATCAAACAGCCGCACACACCCGCAAAAATACACACATAAAGTACCATACAAAAACACGGCCTATGACAATAACCGTCTTACTTTCCAGTTTCTACTGATGGGGATTACCATTTTAATTGCCTCGTAAAAACTCGGCCCAACAAAGCAGGGAGATGGTGAGAAAAGAGTAATTCAACCTCACACCACCACACATTAACATCCTGCCTGGGTTTGGGTCAATTTATACGGTGCTGGCAAGGTAAAAAAACACAAATTTTGGCCATCACGCCCATAAGAGAAGCGTGCTGAAAGGATCATTTCACCAAATGCATCCCCACATGAGGCAGCAGGGGGGATGCCTGTCCTCTTCTGGCAATGGGCCAGAAGATCTAGTCGTCGTCGTCGTCGTCGCAGCCAGCTTCCTAACGTCACCCCCACCAATATTCACCCTGTCAGCCTAGCATAAATATCTCCAAACTCTCAGTCAGTCAGTCAGTAAGTGAGCGCTCCTGAGGATTTCATAAGGAAAAGTTGTTGTCTTTTCCCTTTTCATATTCCCGTTTACGGCGAAAAGGAAATTTCGTATTGCTTTAAGTGGGCTTCTGTTTCCTTTCAATGGCCATATGAGAGCTCTGGCGTCTACCTGGTACGGAGAGTCAATAGACACAGATGTGTTTGTGTGTTTCTGTCTGTGTGTGCGTGTGAGGATGACTTTCAAATTTTTAAAGGCTCGATTGATCACCCCTGTCGACACGGTACATCAACTGCTTGCATGTGCAAGGACACTCGCTATTTTTTTATACACACTCGTTCAAACTTGAGTATATGCATACTCACTAGTATGTGTGAACATGCCCAAACCAGTACTTCCTATCCCATCATACATAAACACAAACACACAAACACATACACACACACACACAAGGTAAAAGGCATTGCAATTAACTCGACTTTTGGAGATTAGAACAAACTGGTTATCATTAACTCCACATCCAGTGCCACTTGACAGCTCTATCTCTCCATGGTGCAGTAGCAATATGGTAGTGGTCGTCGTCAGTAAGTGGAAGGAGCAAGACCAGGGAAATGAAGGAGAAAACTCGCTTGGAGGAAAACTTATTATGTTACAAAGAAAACGACTCGAATCAGCAGTGGTAGTGTGTAATTACCGTGCCGCCTTAGACGGTAACGTACACACATTGTAAATGGAGGATGGACACACACATGCGCAAGTACATATGCGCACACACGCGGTCACCCCCCTCGTTCTCTCTCTCTCTCTCTCTCCCTCTCTTCATCTCTACTGCACGGTTCCTTAGCATGCATAAAATCTTGAAAAATCAGCCCAAGGATTAATGAAAATTTTCTACCCCAAACTCCTATCTCAACTTTTCCTCTCATTTTTACATGATGAATGGATCAATTACCTTTATGACTCGTACACACATTTGTTACTGTAACTCCACATCATCTCCTCAGCATGCCGCACACACCAGTAGCCATCTCTCTTCCCATCCCTATAAATCTCTTGTGACGGTAGGCATATATACAGGCAGGAGGACCGAGAAGGTCAAGGACTATGGAAAATTTATTTTATGCCGGTAAAAGCCAACACTAAACCACACACACACACACACACATATGAGTAAAACGATGAAAGTGAGGAAATCAAGGTCAACTCAAGGCTTTCCAATAAATCCGTCACGCTTCATTTATGTGCTTTATGGGAAGCCTCATCCTCTGTGAGTCGGCTAATTCAATCAGGTTTGAAAAAATTAATAATCCCCCCAAAACATACTCTTTCAAACTTATTTCCTCATTTACCACACATCTCGTCAAAACTAAAGTTCCTAATAAACTCCCAGAGTCCAACCGGCAAAAAAATCAATGATAACAAGGTTCAGTTTACCACCAAACACACACACACACACACACAAGTCTATCTAGAAACCAAAGTTCACCCTGCGGATGGAAAGTGGATTCTCCCAAATCCACACTCTTGTTAGGATCATTCCGAGAAACCGGATGACACTACAGCAGAGCTACACGACTCTACCCGCCGGTAAGAATCAAGAGAGCTGCAAGGAGTACAACGAGTGAAACTTACTCATGGATCCAAATTCCCGCGTAAAATCCGCCCGCTTTTATCTCAAAGAGTCAATTTGACGCCGTGTCTATGTACGTGCCGCCGCGAACTGTGGTGGGAATCGGTGCTGGGATGATGAGATTCACTGGAACACTTTGGCAGAGGCACACAGAGCTAGTAAACCATGGTTCCCGTTCGTGTGAAGTACTTGTGTGTGTGGGCTAATCGCATTTTTCCGGACGAATGACGGTGTCCCAGCTGGAGCCCTTTGGACACACTCTGTTCCTTTTGGAATCCCCCACAGTCGCGGCTACTATAAATCAGAGATGAGCGGGAATAGTAAGTGTGGGCACAAACACACACACACACACAAACACTCACTCAATCACAGTAGTTCAGTCACGTCTGTCGTCAGGAGAGCCTGCACGGTAACTCTGTGGGATTGGGAAAGTGAGAGTGCGTGTGTGTACTGACTGTGAGGCGAGCCTCAACTAACCACCACGGCGAGATTTCTTCAACGTCCTCCTCTTCCTCTGATGATATCCACGCTGTGCAAAGTTTCGTTTGTATGTGTGTGTGTTTGTGTGGAGGAACATCAACATGAAATTAGTAGGGTTGAGTGAGCGGGTGGGTGGGAATGGGCTCTGTGTACATTAAGTACGTAGGCATACAATGTGAAATAGTTCTGTAGCCCAGAATTAATGTCGAACAGGGTCTTATGAAAAGCCCCCTCCGCATACCGGTTAACGTTAAACTGCATGTCCAAATTCATTATTTCTTCAGACATATGAAGACCCACATAAGCACACGCACACACACTTGAGCACACGCACACTCACAAACACACACACACACACAAGCTACTACCTTACGCACGTCTGCAGTAGTACATCAGTCAGTCATAACTTGAACCATTGGAGGTACTTATATGAACCTCCGCCTCGTAATCTTGATTGCGTGTATTAGGTCGGCAATGGTAGACAGCACTGGTCGTTTTCACCGTGCCTACAATTTTAATCACTTTTAGTATCTCGTGGTGTAATCTCTTGTACAAGATTCTGCGCCACATTCACACAATCACAACAACAACAACCAAGAAGACAACAACAACATGCCCGAAAGGGATGAAAACCCTTGTTTTCCATTCAGCATATGCATATATATGTATATGTATATCTCATCCCAACCCATAGCAAAAGGATTACCTTGCGGGCAGTTTTCACATGCTGTAATTGAATCGGGAACAGCTTAAGAAAAATACAGGAGAGGAATGACGGGAGTAAGTTATTATACGGCATTGATAATGACAGTAGCCCATTGCTGCAGGTGTGAAGGCGGGATTGTCATATAAGTTGCTTCCACACACAGGCTTCCACATATGACGATGATTATTATGATCATGTGATGACACAGTGTGAAACTCGAAGCCCCGAAGATGGGAAAACTTTCACTATTCCGAGCACATCTCTAGCACTCATCGCCTTTCCAATCCCACCGCATTCACACGCAGGAGAGCATTTACATTAAATTAGAACCTATTTATGCAAAAGTGAGACATTGCTATTTGCATTATCCCGCCCCACATCTCTAGCACTCATCGCCTTTCCAATCCCACCGCATTCACACGCAGGAGAGCATTTACATTAAATTAGAACCTATTTATGCAAAAGTGAGACATTGCTATTTGCATTATCCCGCCTCAAGGAGCATAATGTGCTCATGCAAACTTTGCCCAGTGTAATACCAGAGACTTCAATCCATCACGTCAGGAACGGCACAGCCGAGCATGTCACACACAGTTCCCAAGTCACCAATAATTGCAATGGTACAATATTACACGGACTCACAGCACACTGCGAAGGCATTGTAACAGGACCGCTGCTGCTGCTTCTGCCGCCGCCGCCGCCGCCGCCATTCAACGTTCCAAACGGGATGTTGTAAGGATCTCATTTGTTTGACAGCTGTCTTTTGGCTCTGACTGAAAGCAGGGCATGGCCGGAAGTCACAGGAAATTAAGACAAGAGGATCACACCTCGTTGAGCTGTTATTTGTAGCGTCATGCTGCCGGCCTCTTGGCTGAGGTAATAATCATATTTCAGCTCGCGTTCATTGACTTAAAAAAGTGAGAACAAGGATTGAGGAGGGGATATTACTCGTGGATACGATCTTGGAAGCATAGTGCTTATTCATAGCAAATGAGTAGCACCCCCACCCTGACAGGCTGACGGAGGGAAAACGATGACCAGCAGATATTACTGCGGAGTGGAAGCATGCTTGCAAACCCCTTGGAGCAATCTACTTTACAGCTGAACTTGCAAATGGTCGGAAGCATGTGCATACAAGAGCACTATTGCCCACACTTGAGAGGCTAACGAGAGAGGATTTTTCCAAGCCTATGGGCTACACTCATGCAGAATTACGTGGAAGCACCATACGTACATGCTCATCTGGGTATCACCGACGGGGTGGGACAGCGGATGTAATAAGTTCCGAAAGTTTTCACCATGTATTCCTTGGTTCAGTTCCTCCTAAAATTAACTTGGGGGAGCACGACGATGTGGACGGGCCAAGTTTCCCATTCCCCATCCATCCCCCTGTGCCAATATATACTGATGGGAAGAGCCAAACTCCCATGTGCTATAATGCCACAGGTAGGTCTTTCCTCAGTGTGAGTCGCGATCAGCGAGTCGGATAATAGTAATAAAAACCAGCGCAATTTCACTTTCAGTGTCTCAAAAGGGTACTCTTTGCAGAGTCGAGAAACTTATTGCAAAGTCCATGCTGTGCCGGCTATCCATCTCGTCCTTCAGGGGAGGAAGTTGGGATGATGTGACAGGCGGTGGTTCCCTATCAATTACGCAGACTGTCGCTGCTCTATACACAGAGGGTCAACCTCGAGCTGCCGATCCACGTCGCATACATTGAGCATACATGAGCTCATTGTGATGTGTAAGTGTGTGTGTGTGTGAACCGATCCCATTAGTCCCCTCAAGTATCATCTTTCATCTGGTGCAGGGAGCTGTGCATGTACATGTGCACATGCGTGTGCGCGGCGTGGAATCGAAGACAAATAATACTTTCCATTTCTAACGAGCATTGTTCTCAAGCATTGACCTCACTTTGCATTACTGGCTCTTCGTCGTCGTCGTCGTCGTCTACTTCTTTACCTCAAACCTATAAAACTTGAATTTGTAATGGCACTAATAGCTCTGTGAACCCTAGGCGTACTTGGGGGAGGCGGAATGTGGGGAGTTATGTCAAGTTTGTGAAACTACTACTTACTACTGTGTGTTATTAAATGATGAGAGAACGAGTGTGGCTGCAGCCTCGTGTATCACAATCTTTTACTATACTGCGCCCCTGCGCAGACTAATAAATCAAGGCTGGGAAATGAATGAGGAAAATTATTTTGTAATTTGACAATAATTTTTCTTTTCACAAATTTTTCCCTCGCAAATTCACTGTGTTTTCCCCCCCGGCCTTCCGTCCACTCTCACCCATCCATTTATTGGGAAGGCGAATGGGGCCCTTACGCAGTTCCTCACGGTAGATAGCAAACACACGGAGATTTCCAGTTATTTCAGACAAGACTACAATGTTACTTCCATCAGATTTAAAAGCAATAAAGAATCCTTGCAAAACTTTTGTGTATGCGGAGGGCAACGGGGAGATTTGTTGTAGGCCTGTTTAACACACTGATAATCCCGTTGATTACATGGTTTTTGACGAGGTGATCTACGCCCAAATTGGCGCCCAACCGACACTCTCTATGGGTGAGCTTATTGTCGGAGCAGAGTATGGCAGTGGAGGGGAGGTAAGGAGCTGTGGTAGTAGGTGAGAAGCGGTGGTTCTTTAATATTGAAGCAGTAACCATCGAGTTCTGATACTCATGTGAGAGACTCATTTCAAGAGATGCAGTTGCTTAAACTCAATGCTAAAAGTTTGCCGATGGGCAGATAGACGGCGGCAACTGCTCAATGGCATATTCACTAATTTAACTGTATAACTCCGGCTGCTTTCTATTTAAAGCCGTGGCGTAAGCGAGGAAAACTTGCTCAAAGGGCAAACCGGAAAGGTCGTGTGTCATCCGTGGTAATGGAGAGGATTTGACAGAGGAGGTGCCCTTTCGATTTCGTTCCTCATGATCATCTGTGAAAATGAAAGCTGACATTGCCCCTGTGCTCACTAGTTTCCTATACCGCTTGGATCATATAGTTGTAATTGAGTATGTACACGGCGTGCGGTTGGGGCCAGGCTTCAACTTGTTGTTGTTGCTGTTGTTGTTGTTGTTGGTGGTGGTGGTGGTGATGGTGGTGCCGTACTTGGTTGGACGAGTTGCAAATTACCACCCTGACATATATTTGACCGGTACGGTCAACATTTGAAGATTGTATTGACGAGACTGGTCGTTGACTGCTAGGTGACAGCCATCAATAAACTGTCTGTCCCTTTGGTATATATTGTTGACACGGGATGCAGGGCAAAACAACGGCGCTGTAGGTACAAGATGCACGAAAGAATATGACTTATAGGGGATGTACTGATACTGATAGGTCGTCGACTCTCAAAATTCTGTTGTGCACTGGGATGTCACTTGAAGAACAACCTTGAGTTTCAGCGTCACAGTAGTAATGTCCTGCTCTTGTGTATGTACGAGGAGAGTTGAGGGAGTACGAAATTCAGGATCAAGGTTGGAAGGGTTATTAAATTATAGGGACATATAATATATATCCCGCCAGTCTCGCCCGAGATGTTCTATATACTGGGAAAAGTACTGAATTTTGAAGGGGTGTAGCGCGTCCGCATCGCGGTGGGGGAAACAATTAACTTGGTAAGCTATTGAAGTAGAAGGAAGAAAAAATTCAAAATAGGGTCATTGAGAAAGTAAAGGAGCCGGTTTCCTCTGATATATACTCTTATGCACGCCAGTTGGCTTCATTACTGGCACAATAATAAGACAGCGGCAGTAAACCCTGTGACGCTGGTGAGTGCATACATATATGTACTTAGGATGACTTGCCCAAGGCTGCGGCCAGTGTGTTTTTGCACAGGATGAGTATGCTTGTGTGCATACGGTCCGCCAGTAATAGTAGGGAGATTGGTATGTAAGTTGATTGAGATTTTGCGATTTTCCTCACTGGGTAAAAAATCATTTGAATTGACAATGAGGAGTTTTATGATAATCACAAATCCTTCGTTTTATACTGTACAGGCGAGCTCGCACAACTGGATTTGAGCTCGAAAGAGTGTCTTGCCCTCTTGGAAATCTATCCAGCCTTGCATTGTATCCGCTGCTACCTTTTCCTTCCTAGCCGCCAGCAGCCGTCAGAATAAATCTGTTTGGAAACTTGCAATAAGGTTCTCCCCTTTTCTGACGTGGGATGACGCGACCGCGCTGCCGTGACTAGCCGTAAGTGGTAGTTGTCAGTGGGGATCATGTAGAGTCACTACTGTCTTGAGCCCAGCACCCAACTATTCAGGAGGTTAGAGCAGTTTTACAGACTCTATGGGTGGGCGAGACGGGACGTTTCGACAGCCCTATTTTTTTCCAATGATAAACGCTACAAAGTTGTAAAATTTAGACTTGGATCAAGGATGAAGTTTCTCCATTTTCTTCTGCTCAACTAACAGCGAATGGGAGGAGGCTGGAGTAGCTGACAGCAAAATGTATCTGTGCCCCGAGTAATGATCAATTATTATTACTGCCTCTTAGCTCTGACTATAACGCATTAATTTTTTATAGCGGTTTTCCCTCTCTGGCCATGCAGTTGGTTAGACAAAAAAACTAACTAGCATCACCGGTTGCTCCCATTCAGAGTAATTAACTAGATGGTCGGCTTACATATCTTCCATTGAGTATTGCAATAACCACTTCCCTGAAAGCGTAGTGCTGTTCAAATTTTCCTCTCTGAAGAATAACATGCGTCCCGTATTGTTGCGGAAGGTTTGAATCAGAGAGAGAAAAAGAGAAACGTGCAAGACGAGAGTGAAATTGGGAGCAAAATATTGAAGTGAAACAGTTTGTGAAAATCAAAAGTTGAGGGCAGAGTTGAAATTCAATAATTACTTACATGATTTTGGATCCAGCTTTAGCTACTATTCCAGGATTTCATGGACAGTCCCTTAGACATTGTCGTGGACTGGATGTGAAATCTGACTAGGTAAGTAAACGTAGGCTTTGGAGGAACTGAAATGGATCCGGCACTTTTACGAGAACTTACAAATGAGTCCGGAATGGAATGAAGAATTCTGATATGAGTGATAATAGCACTTGAGATCGGGACACTACGTGCAGAGAAGATCTTTGAAACGGGTCGAATGGTTCAAGCTGTCAACGGGGAAGGCTTGAGGAACACAGCACACGTAGAGTTGCCAGAATGTAACATTCACACATGCCAAATGGATCTGCAGGGAGCCGGCAGCGAGGATTCCAGTAAAATGTTTGACGGCACGTTCTGAGATGCCGTTGAGGAGAATTGTTGCTTCCGCTACGATCTTGTGTGCAAAATTTTCCTCTGCACTATATCCCTGTTTAGATTTCACTTTTTAATGCCACTGCACCTACAGCTGCGGATTAGAATTTCAAGTGCCAACTGGACGGGCTATGTTGTGGCGGTGGGGCGAGCGCGTAATGGAGCTCGACTACTTCCTCTGCCGTACTGTGGATGGGATGAGCGAGAGCAGGCCAAGTGTTCACCAAGTGGTGATAATATATATGTAGTAATAAGTGGTAAGAGTCAAACAAGAAGTCAAAGAGAGGTGAAGAGCAGTCATGCAGCAGAGGAACAACAATCTTGAGAGAAATCATACTCACGTGAATGAGAGATCCCTTGGCTTTGGTGGATACCTTTTCAATCCGTTCCTTATCATCCTCGTCAAATTAGTGGCGTCAGCTCTATTCTCTATTGTGGACCTTACACGACACCCGGCGAAGATACAGTCCTATTGTGCATTCACATTACAAATTCTATTGTCATCTTCACAATCCGCCTATGTTAGCGTCACTCCTCAGTTTGAATAAGATGGACGAGTTTAAACTGAGGGCTTGTCGCCTGCACAGAGTGGTTGTTAGAACAGTAATTAGTTTAAAGGACTGTCGACTTAGCCCCAAGCTTTGCAATCATCTTCCCCTTCCCTTCGGATGACAAAACAAGAACATTTAATTAGTACTAAACAGGCTCAATCAATTGTCTGCGGCGGATCGGCTCGGGTTTTAGAGGACATGTGAACCTTCTGTAGCGTACACTAGCCCTAAAATAGAGAATGAAGTCGGTCTCGGTCTTTCCCGGGCTCAACCGAGACCGACTGCAGTCGGTCTACGAATGCTTTCAGAATATGCTAATGGTACAACTGTATGCCAATTGGTCCGAGAGATAAAGGGTAAAGTGTTGTATTATTTCCTGACCTTTTGTTTTCCTATGATTTTTAACAGATTTTCATGAAAGTTTTGATTAGATTACGAAGATAACTAAATTTTCTTAACGCTAATTTGTTAGTTTTTTGAATTTCCAAAAATAGATGATCCAAATTTTGTGTTAATTTTTGAAATTGTTCTATCTCTGACAAAATGTCGAATTGAAGAAAATTATTGTTTTTCATGGTGGAAAATTTAATTTTCGTTAGTTTAATTATAAATTCATCGAAATCGGTGGAACAGTTTCGGAGATACGTGTGACCAAAAATTTGTGAGCCTACAATTCGGGTACTACAATGTTCTAATAACAGCATAATTTCAAGTAAAACAAAGAAATAATTCGAACTCCAGGGTGTCCCAATATGAGATGTCACATTTATTTTCCCTCTGGTACCCGAAAGCCTCAACTTTGACCAGTGATTTCAGTCGCAATCGAAAGCTGAGGCTTTGAATATTTGTTGGTACCGTGCTCGTTTAAATATGATAGCTAGTTCCGAAGTTACGCGATGTGGTAAAAACAAGCTACTATTTTAACATTATTCTAAACGGTGACAATTTCTGCCCATAACTCCTAAAATCAGATGGTGCACAGACATGAGACATGCGCTATAGTGGGTTCTGTAGACCTTACTACATCTTCGATCTGTGTGCACCACTTTTGGTGCTACATAAAGTCCCAAGCCAACCTTTTGGGGAGTATGCTTGACTTCAGTCTGGAATTTGGGAATTTTCAAATGCGATTCCCCAAAAAGACTTAAATGCATCTCAAGGTGTCCCCTTGGTGCTTCTCAAATGCTATATCACAAAAATCCCAAAGATTCTGCTCACTCCAAAACAATTGGAGAATCTGAACTCCAGAACTGCTTGGCGGTATTTTCCATTATTTCGAAAGGGTAATGCAGTATCACGACTCCGTGCTTGTGGATCAACTTCTGAGGAAATGATTGCATAATCCTAACATTTTTGAAGAGATTATTTTGGGTAATTTCAAAGCAATCCGGAAGGGTTTCTGCACCAAGGTGCTCGATTTTCGAATTCCTCGCAGTATATGATACTCCCACCGAGCACTTTATATTCCGCGTTGTGATTCAGGCGTTGGTCCATTTTGGCAGGAAATACGAAATATTTTAAGGGCCTACGGCGAAAAGCGCAGAACTCCTGAACGCGTTGGGCGATTCGATTTGTTTTAAAAGATAGAGAACTGAATTCTCTATAGCTTTCTTTCAGGTTTTTTTGATATCTCTGCTGGATTACTCAAAATTTCAAATCAAAGATTGAAAAAGTTTAGAATCAAATTCTAAAATTTATCCAAAGTTTCGAAATTGTTCAACTTCCTTTAAAAATTTTGACAGAAGTACGTGAGTTACCCCAAGAATCTGAAAAATTTCCTAGAGAATTTAATTCTCTATCTTCTGAAACAAATGTCACCCAAACAGGTCCACGCGCCCGTGAGTTGTGTACTTTTCAAGTAGAGACTACAGAAGCGTTTGTATTTCACTTCATAGTTCCGCGGCGAATAGTGCATAGATCACGAATGTGTGGACCGATATGAGTGATTTTTATTACAGAAGATAGAGAATTAAATATTCTTGGACAATCTCTGGTTTTTGGGGTAACTTACATATTTACGTACATGATGCAATCGTGGACGAAATGCGACTTAGACGAACGGTCATAAACCCTTTCATACACATTAGAACTACATATATTGTGAGAGATGCATTGTGGTTAGAAAATGGTTTGAATAAAATGGTCTGAGAAGGTTCTGTGAGAATTGTCTGGAATAAAGGTTGGAGTTGTTTGCGACTCAAATGCCTTGAGAAGAGTGATGACTTTATTTTCAGTTTTCATAATGTATAGTAAACTTTAACAAGATAGTGACGGATTGAGCTCCGAAGGAGCAAAAAATGTTTGTTGTGTAAGAGTTGACCTTAGAAGAGGAAAAAAACAGGAAGAGACGGTTTCTGGTAACAGATGAGGATTGTTATGTGCAAAACATTGGAATGTAGAAGAGGAAGGGATAAATGAGGAATGACGTCAAATTTTTATAACTGTGTTTTTGATTTGAGAGACGGCAGAGATTTTGAGACCAAGGTGGAGAAAAATTGATGTAGGTAAATTGATGTCCTGCAACGTATACATGTATTCATTAAAGCATAAATTGAGTCTCTGAAGTCCCAACCCTTGATTTTGACATTTAAGGAGCCGCTACTTCGGAGTTGGAGCACCGTCGTTTCCAAAAACTTGCATATTGACAGCTCATGGGCTTGTTAGATATTACTGTTCGATGACGGGAACGGGATTTCCCGGTTTGGATCCAGATTCTGACCGAGGTCGGGACGGATTTGAATTTTTGGGCAAATCCTGTTACAGGACAACCCTAGACTCAGACCATTCAGTCCATCTACATATACTTTATTGCCCTGTTATTCCATCCACTTTCCTCACTCACTCAACCTTCATTCCAAAATCTCTCCCGTCTCTCAAAAATCACAACACAGTCATAAAACTGTGACCTCTTTCCTCATCATCCCTTCCTCTTCTCCATTCCTATGTATTGCACCAAAACAATGCTCATCGCTTCTCCGAAGCTCTCTCTTCCCATTTTCATACTCCTAAAGGTCATCTCTTACCCAACAATATTGTGTCGCTCCTTCGGAGCTCAACCTCATTCCCATAATATTACTCGTTGTTGCTATGTTAGTATTAAGAAAACTCGAAATAAAGTCCTCACTCTTGTCAAAGCATTCGAGTCACCAACATCTCCACTTTCATTCCTGAAAATCTCAGACCATTTTCAGACCATTTTCAGACCATTTTAAGACCATTATCAACTCACATTTTTAACCGCAAAAAATCCCAAGGGATCCCGAAATGTAATGTATCAGAAAAATAATTTCCAGAGATATGAACATCTACATTTGATGTTTATATTGATTCATATATGCTTAATTTAATATTATAGATTATAGAAGAAAATCTTGATTTAATTTATTATGAACACTCAGAAATACCTTGGAAAAATGAGCCCAGCCTCAGCCCACCGATGGGCATTTGATGGGTTTGGTCTGTTAAGCAAACGGGAAGTAAATCTTGATTTCTAGGCTTAGCGGGTAACGGGTATAAAATAACCGAATTAACCCGAAAATATCCGCATTTTGAATTTCGGTTTCACCGAAACTTTAATTTTTTTAAAAGTGGTTTTAAACATAAGTAATACAAGTCGTGAAAAAAAAGGTCTTATCATGAATACCGCTTCAAAATAGTAATGGTTTCAATTTTTTGGGAAATTTCTTTGTTAAATTCTTTCTTAAGTTCTCGCATACTTTGCGCTATGATTTAAAATGTCAGAAAACGTATCTACATAATATTTGAAATCCAAAAAACCCGAATTTTTCGAATTTCAAATTTATTTGAAAAACTCCTTCATTAAGTTCGGCCATCTGTTTTTATGCAAAATTTCAGCTCAATCGAGCTTCAAACAACCTCACAAAAGATGTAACAATTCATGACCAAATCGACCTAAAAATTCGCACCCCGCTAAAGGGGGCGGGTTGCGGGACCTACCATTAGGGTTTCTATAGACAACTTGAGGTAACCTACCTACCCGTAGAATTTCAGCCTAATGCCTGACCAAGGCGTATTTAGCTGGAATTTCTTCAAAACAAAGAGCCAAAAGAATCTTTCGAAATTTTCGCCTTTCGCAAGACATATGGTTTTGTCTTCTTAGCAGACCTTTTCCATGCTGAAAATTATGTTACTGTCAAAAATAAATAACGTCATGATATAATAACCAGAACAAAAAAAGGTACAACCAATATTGATCTCAGATTTGCAAATGTACACTGGTTTACAAATACAATATGGTGCCCATTCGTAATCGCTCATGGGAACAACCGAACATGATGTGTGCATACAATGAAACCATGTCAGAGTAGGCAATATGAGCACGGGGTTGGATTGGATCGTAACTAGCAGGGCATCTCTCATTGTATTGTATCTTTCAATTTTTTTGTTGCAAAGCATGTCCCCCTTCGTATTCCGACTTTGAACATTTAAAACATTTCCAGATCCCTTATGCAGTCTGCAACAGCTCCTTTTAGGCACAACAACCCATGCCATGCACACGAGATGGTGATCACCATGTCGCCCAGGTCTAGTGCAAAAATCTTTATACTATTGTTCCTAAAGTTTTCAAATACGACAGCCAAAAGTACCTAATATTGTATACAACTTGATGTACTGCCTGAAATCTCCAATACCAAGTTTTCAACCTCGTGCACAGCATTGCAATCCTCGCCCAATATTTCTACTTCTTTTCAATACTTTTTTAAACATTTACGATCAGGGATTTGCACGTCGTTCAAAACCTCAGGTCCTGTAGGATAAGTGTTGTCTAAATCTAACTTTCGAAGAAAAAGTTAAAAATTATGTTCATTACATTCTACACCTGGAGCCATGCATTAAAATCCATCTTTTACAAGTAGCTAATGCTGGGCTACCCTCTTTTTAAAGATTCGTTACCAGTATCTAGAGACGTGCATTCAAAAGTTGTAGGCTGTCGATGAATCCCAGACTGACTCGATCGCGTCAGATTTTCAAGCGCAGGATTAAAGATGTACTTGGCAGTCACTGACAACCGTACAAACGTTTCAATCATCTTTGCAATGACATGAATATCGTTTTCATCAATCAATTCAGATTCAAGGACGTGAACTAGATAATGATTAAACCCTGTACCATTGGGAGCGAAACAAACCGATTCCTGTTTGTACCTTACCGTTAGGTAAGTAGTTTGAAAAAGCGAACCTTTATATTCACCTGTGAAATTTACTTTGTAGACTAGTTCAAAGCACAACGTACTGAAAACTGACGTGAAGAAAAGCCTTAAACTCTTTGTCTTTTCCGAAAGTTGTTCCTTGAGATGCTCATAGTCAAAAACATTTTCTTCGCTCTCTGCATTGTTTTCTCCAAACTCTTAATTTTAGACTTGCCAGTTTGTTGCTCCTTCATGCAGTCGGAGTACGTCTTCGGTAGGTACTAGAATTCATTAAAACTTCAGTAATTTGTTTTTAAACTTGCCATTAGAAAGTTAAATTAATACAAGCTAGCACAAATTACCTCTTTACTATCCATGAGAAATTTAATTTTGTGAAAGCAACACGTTGTGCACTGCGTCGTCGGCACTCGGGCTACCATCGTTTACTTCTGCTTCTTGCGGATTAGAACTTTCAGTTTCGCTCTGTGCAACCTGAATTTCCGGCTAATTAAAATTGAGCAACATGCGGGTGAGATCCAAGATGAGAGTGCGTCCCCTCGTGATCTGACCATGGAAATTTTGGTTAAGGCTGGTCTTCTAACTTAAGTTGTGTGCGAATTCCTATTTTTGCCCCATCTTAAGCATTCAACTTATCCATGAAAATATTCCTCAGATTACTAGCAACGGAAAATTTTCGAATAATTATCTACCTATTCTGGTGACAGAGCAGTCTTGTACAAAGTGTCGATGTACGTAGATGCGATGACTCCATCGTTAGTCAGTATACGAGTTTCTCTGCCTTCAATTTTTTAAACGAATAGTTGAAAAAATAGGAACGGAACCAGTATTAATACCTTTTGTTTCTTGATGAAGTTTCATAAACAAATAACCCCAGCCTTTTATCGCCTTTTCTTTCACTTCTTGAAGAGGCTGAGCGTTCCCAGGGCCAAGATGACGAGCAAGAGTGCGTATAGTACTTCTATCTCGAGGTTGTTCGTACATTACCAAGCACTGTATATTAATTTCACTGTTTATTTCACTGAGACCGGGTTTTAACGCATTTTGAAGCATGAATGTAGCAGAACCGACTCGGTGATAAGAATTTTTAATGAAGAAACGGGTCACAAGGTCGTTGTATTTCCCCTTTCCTAGTATTTCCATTTGGTCGTTCAGTTAAGCATGAGTCCGTAGCCGGCTCATCTATATCCTGAATTCGAATTTTAAATTTAATGTTGGGGTTTTCACTCTTCTCGTATATAACCTTTTCAATAGGATTAGAGATTATTTTTTGTCGTTTGCGGATGTTCAATTTGTCGGTAAGTCTGTCAATAAACTATTTTCCTGAACCCGTTGGCCCAACAATTGGCATTGCGAAGGGATGCTTAACTGTAAAATTGATGAGGTCCATTGTGCTGCCAATAGTAAATTGAGCCTAAACGTTATTGGGGAATTGATTTTTTGTAAATTATTTTTTGTACACATCTAAAGGGGGTCTTACGATCTACTGGTTTACATTTAGAATTATACATACCTTTTACGAAAGTTTGCACAACGTAGTCGTTGTACCTGCTACAATTCGTAACGTTTACCAAAAAATTATCAAACGTTATGCCACAAGACCTGTTAGCTTAACGAGCCGTAGAAAAATGAATACTGGTTTTGTAAATCAGCATAGCTTTGCGCCACAATGTTTGGAACAAAGGGATGACTGGTGTTGAATCCTTTACCACCTTGCTATACTCTTTCGGTAAACCTTCTAAACACAGTTAGTTTTATCTAGCTTTCGCTCTTGTCTTACATTAATCGTCAAACCAGGGTTTGTTTCGCGGGTTTGCATGGGGAATTCTTCTTACTGGTGCATTTGTACGTCTACCTGCCTCCGTAAGAGATTTTGCAAAACACCTTTACCAGCTTTCTTCAGCCAGGGACTCGACCCCAGGGTGTCTAATATTTCCAAGGCTCTGGGAAATTTTTCATTTCATTCGTTTCATTGTTTTGATTCAAAGACATGATCTGATGCGTGAATATTTTCGGTACTGAGATGGTGTATTTTTTTCTATAATAGAGGGAGAAACGAAAATTAAGTCAATTTTCCTAGATTCTTCGATGTTGGTAAACGTAAAATCTTCTGGCACATCGCCGGAGTTCTTCAGTTTAAAGGATAGACTGGTAGATCCCCCATTTTGTTCAGAAATTTGACCGCAGCTGCTCCTATGTTAGGTCCAGGGAAGATCTCCTTTTGTAAATAAAATTTTGCTTAAGAATTCCGTTGGTATGTTTCCTAAGCTCCCAGCTCTACAATAAAAATCTTCGCCAACAATAAGGTTTTGAACATCCGAGCCTCACATAACGATTTCAACTTTCTCACTCCTTTAAAAAGCTCTTCTGAGTTCCCTGCAGTGGGTGGAAAAAAGCAGTTTGCAATAGTTACTATTTCGTTGGATTTAATACACTGCAGCTTAACCAACAAGAAACAATCAGTTTGATCCTGAAATAGCATTATGAATAGCTTTGGTTTTGCCAGCGTTAGCATACCTTCTAATCTTCCGCTGTTTATCGAGGATTTGATTCACGGCGTTTCTTATTTTTCGGAGTCTTTTATTGGAGCAAAATTATACTCCGAGTCCGCGTACCACGTCAGGCAAATGATATCTAGATTTCAAAATACGTTTACGTCATCTTTGTTTTAATCAAAAGGCATTTTAATGCCATGTACATTCCAAAATCCAATTTTTATTTATAGTTAGAATTTGCTGTTTTACTTTCCTCAATTTGCGTATGGGCTGAATCCTATTAAATTGTATGCTGCTGTGACTTAGAGCATTGTGCTGAAGGATGCTTGCGAATTTTTTGCGGAGTGTCCTCTTCAATGATGTAACCGGCTTCAAATAGGGGCAAGTATTTGAATACCCTCGCTGGTGCACATCTAGAACGGGGTCTCCGTATTTTGAAAAGATAATAGGGATTAAGAACTTAAGCTGATGGGGGTGTCCAAAACCTTCCTCACACTTAATGCGCAACACCGCGTGTTCATGAGTAATGCGCGTTTCGTAGAGATTTGAAGATTAAATTAAGGATTGAGGATTAAAATGAGAATTAGGATTGAGGATTGAAATTAATTCTCAATCTTCAATCCTCATATACTAACCAAATAATCCTCAATATTAATTCTTGATTTGGTATTGTTATTAATTCTCAATCCCAGGGCATCTGAGGTCATTGGGATTAAACTCAGTCAGGATTAAACGTGCTTCAGAGGATACTCTTGTTTTTGCACTGGTGGCACAAAACTACAATTTCGTGCTCTTAATATTGAAAGAACTGTCATGGCTTGAGTTAAAAAAGGACTAAGCAAGACAGTTTACAAATGACTGGATAAAATTTTGAAAAAATTAATCCCCCTAATTGTAGACATTTTTGTTTAATCCTCAATCCTTAATCCCAATTCTCAATCTGATTCTTGAGGGCCTGATTTTTTAATCCTCAATACTAAATTTTCAATCCCCATACTCGCACTTTTCAATTAATCCCAATCCTCAACCCTCAATAATGTTGTAATCTTCAAAGCTCTGAGTTTCGCCGTGGCAGTATGAAAGTTATAATTACAGGCGCTTGTATGGCTTCACGGCGAAACGCGCATAAATCATGAGCGCGAGGGCCAACTCACGTCATTTTGGCTGCAAAAGATAAAGAATTTAATTCTCTAGGACATGTTTTCAGGAAATGTTCGTATCTTTTATAGTTTTTTTCAAAATTTGAAAAGGTAGTTACAAAAATTGATCAGTTTGAAGAAAAATGAATTTCAATCTGGCCTGTACAGAAATGTGTTTTGAAATTATGGAAAAATTATTCCACTTTTAATCAACTCCTAAAAGATTGACCCAGAGAATTTAATTGCACATCTTTTAAGAAAAAAGACTCGATTCGGTTGACGCGGAGGTAAGTTACAGCCTAATCGCCGTAGTACAACAAAATAATTCGTGTTTCCAGCCAGAATGGTCCGAGTGCTGAAGTACGGTGCGGAATGTTGATTAATCGGTGGGAGGATCTTATTCTTGGCAGGAGTTGAAATCGAATGCCATGATGCCGATACCTTTCCGGGTTGGTTAGCTCTACATAGCCTTTTGAATACAGTTACTGAAAATCAGGGTTGGCCAAATGAAAATTATCCCAAATTATTGTGGGTCATATGAAAAGGGCGGAAGTATTCAATTAAATTTGACTACTGCGACTGGAATTTAAATTATCCAAAGATCGTTGCTGGCCTAGATAATAGAGTGAATTCTAATTACTGTCGAAGTCACAGGGGAATTTTTTCTCCTCAGTTGAGAAATTGAGAAAATTTTTGAAATTAAGGGACACCCCCTTGAGTCTGGCCTCGAAGACCCCCCCTGAGAATGTTTGGGGTTTTGGTGCATGGTTGAGGCTAAAAGCCATTACAGCCATGCACTTTTCTTCAATCTTTGCTAATTAACCTGAAAAATGAAGCAGAAATATTGAAGTTTTGTTCTTACTGAATTTACAATTTATACCAGGGAAACTAAAATACATCAGCGGTAATCTGTAATCGAAGAAGTAATCCAATTACTAAAGTCTATAATCTGTAATCTGAAAGATTTCGGTGCAAGTAATCTGTAATATAGAAAAAAATCAGACTGACATGTAATCTGCAATCTGTAATCTGGGGGAAAAATTGGAGTAATATGGAATAAGCTATCTGCGATGAAGTCAGAAGAGTGAAGTAGTCTGACATGTAATCAGATTACTTGGGTGTGTAATCTCCCTATCCCTGGTGGAATCCACTCCTCCAATACTATTATAATTTGAGACCTCTGCATTGACTCTAACGTCTGACCTGTTTGGCTGGTGACCATCCGCACATTAACAATAAAGATGCTCCTAGACCATAGTAGACCGGAAGTTCTCGAGAGGCCATTAATTATTACCGGCTGATGAATGACCTAAGTTAATGATCTAAGTTAAACCTTGACCTATGGTTTTGATCCGAGGTTAATGTTTGTCCGAAAAAAGATGATCCCCCCCATTTTCTTTACCCTGACTTTCGATTGGTAGATTATATGTGACGCCAGTTGGTATGGTTCCCAAACAGGAAGCAATAAGGCCGAAAACATCCTTGCTTTGAATTCTAACCTGGGTATTTACCCCTCCAGTTCTCTAGCTTTCAATTGATACACGGCATGCGATTGTAAACCGAGCGTTTCGTGAGTTTACTTCGAACAAACGAGAGTCGGTCGGGTTTTTTTATTATTATGGTGTGATTATCAACGAAGTTAAATGTTGAACTTGGTGGGTACCTGTGATAATAAATCATGTCTTGTGAGTATAAGTGACACGATAGCTGTATTAATTTGTATATTAGTCTAATTTAAGACTATAATTGTTTACTGTACAACCCTAAAATACTTATGACTCATCAGATTAGTGAGTCAAGTACCCAAACCGTCCTATGAGGAACCCTGCTGGTCCACGTGTGTGAATATTCAGCATAGTCTTTTCAGAGCGCATATTCATCACAGTACCTACACGTATGGCTGTCTGATGTTGTACCCACCTGCGTTTAATCTGTAGCTTACACAATGAAAGCAAACATCAAAATGAAGTCAAATGTGTACCCCAGGCCTGTGTCTCGCTAGCTCAGCTCGCAGCCCGCTCACAATCTGCCCGAGCCCATTGGGTTTGGGCCCAAAATATGTAGAGGTGGGTGGGCTACGGAGCCCGTTTGAAAATTTTAATCATTTTATTCGGCGGGCAAGGGAACCCGTACAATATCACGGACGGACTCAAAAGCTCGCAAGAGGGAATAAAAACCGAGGGAACCCATAAGATCCCGCAAGAGGATGGAACTCTTTATACCTCATGTTGATAAATGCGGATAAATGTAGCTTTCGTAAGATCTTAAATGACATTCTACTTGTGTTTGTCTGTACGACACTGCATTTAGGGTGGGGAAGGATGTGAAGTTTACTACTACGCCAATGTCAAAGCTACATTTTTTTTTGTAAATGACCTTTCCTTAGAAAATTCTTAACCGCTGTTGATACTTCCTTATGCAATGGTCGTAACCTTATTTATTTAATGATAAATTATGCTTATGATGAATAATAAAAATAGTTTGAACGCTTCAGAAAATATTTAAACTATGCCCTTTAATTTACCATGAAACAAGATTGTTCATTTTAAAACGGCATAACTAAAAACAAATTTCAAAATAAAAGTTGAAAAATCGGCTAAACGCTCTGGAAGCCACGTACAATTCGTTTACCAAATCGTCGAAAATGCCCATTACTCATTGTAGCAGCATGTGGACATCGATCACCAAGCCCTTAACGCTAATTTTTTGGTAAATGTAATATTAGGTACAAATTCTCGCTCAGCCCGTCGGTTCTGCTTGAAAAACGGACGGACATCAAAATAGTTTATTAGCATCGGGTGGGCTACGGGGCCCAATAAAATATTTTCGCAAACACCAGCTGGGGGAGGCTTATGGATATGCTCACGGGGCACAGGTCATGTGCACTCCAAGCATTACAATACAACCAGGCGTTCAGCTACGAAAAGACTGTTTGAACGTTACGAACTCTGTCTGCCTGTTTATCTTTTTATCTGATGAAACCGTTTTGTTAATGAAAGTTTAAATATGAATGGAAAAGTTCCACTTTTCCAAATACCCGCATGTAACCATCAGTATACCCCCTGCAACTGAAATCTTTCTATAGAGAATTTGGAAAAGTAGCTTATGTGTAAGTTTCAAGATAGATTGGGGTATCAAGTATGAAAGTTAGAACTTTTACGCTTAAAGAAATTTTTTCCCGTGAAAAATTTGCCTACCCCGGTTTTACAGACTGGAGTAGTATCAAAGCAGTACATAATAATACTGCACGGGGACCCAGAACTATGTCCGATTTGTTTTATTAGCTCTGCAACCCAAACGCCTCAACGTAGATCAGTGAATTTACTACCAATCGGAAGCTGAACTTTGGGATTTTGTTTGGTACCAAGGTCGCCTAAATGCGCGACGTGGTTCCAGAGATATGTCCGATTTGTTTTATTAGCTCTGCAACCCAAACGCCTCAACGTAGATCAGTGAATTTACTACCAATCGGAAGCTGAGCTTTGGGATTTTGTTTGGTACCAAGGTCGCCTAAATGCGCGACGTGGTTCCAGAGATATATGCTCAATGCAAAAAAGAAAGCGATTTTCAACATTAGCGTAAATTTAGGGTCCCAAAATGCAAAATCCCAAAGTCTCACTTTCCGATTGGTGGTGAAGTCATTCATCTACTTTGAGGCGTTTGGGCTGTAGAGCTAAAAAAATGTGACATATAGTTATGGGATACCACCGTACTGGGATACCTGTGTATCCGATAAACCGAATATGCTCCGGTCTCGTATCGTACATTTGTGAATTGTCAATTCTTGAAGGGTGACATGGGTGGAAAACTTATTTAACACCTGTTTTGTAATTCATGCTATCTTTAATTATTTTTCGGTTGAATGTTGATCTTGATAAAAATAAATTTCAATTATGTCATGAATATACAATGAGCAAACGGGAATTTATTATTGTAGGACTATAAAATGCGATACAAAAGTCAAGACAGTATAAAGTCAAGAGCATAAAACCACTAGCCGCAGTTTATTTCGGCAGAAAGGAGAAAACCTGATTTTGGGAGACCAAATATGCGCCGATCGAAGGGAAAGCGCCGTGAAGTTGTGCAACATGGTGGCACTCAAAATAGAAAGTTTCGTTCTAACCCGTCAAAAACCAGATCCAGGAGCTTTGGCACGATTGGTTTGTTAATTATTCGATATGCAGAACTAAGTTTCGACGTGTTTGCTTCTGTCTGTTGCAAAATGCACCTCGTTCCATTCTTTCGGGATAATCGAGGGCGTTTCGACACTGCTTCGCTATCAGACGTTGCTTTTCATCTACTTATGATGTTTGTATACCTGCTGTGTATAATTCAAAAATTGTTGGTCTGTGCAAAGCAATTTTTGTACCAAGAGAGCTTTACTTTGACCACTTTCTTGAGTGTAGCTGCATTGTTACTTTTTATTGTTCCATGTTGTACTGCTGTAGGAATTCTTACAAAGCCTTACGAAACGGTGGAACTACTTAACAGCTGGGCCGGAATCCTTGCTAATCTTGATCGAACTGGAGAAGAAATTCCAACAGTTTTCTCAGGGGACGTACCTGCATCTGCGAGGATTTTAGGAATAGCTGTCTGCGCTGTTTGTGTTATGTTCATATATCCATGTGTAACTCTTGCATTTCAAGATATACCTTACATTTTTGGTCAGGCGCTAAAAGATGGCCGTCTCTTCCCTGCTGAAGTATTGCCATTTTGGCCGGAAAGACTCTTATTTTTATTCGCAGAGCTAATTCTGTCCGGCATTAGCATTGCATTAATGGTGTTTGCTTCTCAGATTGTTATGATTGGAATTGGAACAATCAAGATTTATATAATGAAGATAAGGTTCGACATGTTTGAGACACTTTCGCATCAATCAAAAAGGTACTTCTAGCTTGAGTTTATTAATGTTATTTTTATTTTTAGGGAGCTTCAAGTAATTGACAAGTATACGCACAGCCAGCTTCTTCGCCTCTACATCCTCTTGTTACTGCATAACAAGGTCTACAGTGGCTGGATGAAGGTGGTATTTGTCCCTTCTATATTCAGTCAGTCCTGCGGCACCATACTCACTCTCTTCATTGCTTTTAAGTATCGTGACATACCGATCGTGTTTACCTTTATTCTTATTTACGTAGCATTGACTCTTGTAGGAATTGTATTTTGGGGATCCTACGATGCAGTTACTGCGATCAGAGTGAGCGAGTGTATTATTGAAAAGCTTCGGCAGGGTTCCGCTCAATTAGAGGGTTTCAAGACAGGTTCAGTGGAATTACGAAGAGCTCGTGCACTTAGACCCCTCGCTCTTGCAGTAGGAAACTTTGGAGACTTCTCAATGGCCGTGCCAGAGACAATGTGGGATGAAATCCTTAATCAGCTTTTGTTTCTTTTAAGTTTGTAATAGCCTAATGAAATTTTATTGGTCGGACAACCTTATCAGCATTCAGCCATGTCCGTCAGAAGTCTCGACATTCTAAAATGGGATGCACTCTTGATTAAATTCCACGGTAACTAACGTTCGTGGCAAATTAGAGTATTTGTAGAATAAAGCAAGTTATGACGCCCGAAATTTGGCATTTAAAATCGTACACAACAAACATCCATGAAACTGTAAACACATTTTATGAACATGGGGACAAATTACAACGCCACTAGTAATGCTCGCATATATGCATGCTAATTGTGAAGTTGTCTAGTTACATTCATCACTATCTCTAGCGTATCCGTAGCACTGTATGACTGCATTAAATAACACTCGAGAAGTGAAATGTTGTCAGTAACGTTTAACGAAATTATGCAAATTTAATTAAACACGCAGCGTTCATACTAGATAATATTACGGTATAATGCGTGTCTTCCTCGAAAAGGCTGTTTACCGAATGGCACTTAACAGTATCTGTTTTTACGCCGACTGTTTCTCGGATCAACACGTTACCAAAAGACCGGTATCCTTCGGTTGTTGACCGGAGGCACTTAGCCGAAAGTCACTTTTCATCGAATCATATTTACCAACACTTTTCTATCTAAAGCCACTTTTAGCGAACCTACTTCACTACCGAACACCTGAACTACACTCAGTAAATTTCACCTAAATCATTAGGAGAAAATTTGCAAAAGCACCCGACCTGACATTACCCCCTTCACAAGCAATAAAGAGTATGTAGTACTAATATACCTGGACCAGTTGCAAAGGATGGCGTTCAATAGCCAGTGTTGTAACAAGGCCGTGCTAAATATTAGGTACACAGTACTTTGAACAAAACATTTTGACTTCTGAAGCGCAAACTGCACGTTTTCGTGTAAAACGTTAGTTAGCAGATAGTGTTTCGAGGTCTTTCACTGCCGAGGCCCATCTATTGTAGATTCATCATAAACCCTTTGGGTACAGACGAGAGTACGGCAAAAGTTTCAGTGGAGCAGATTGGAGGGTAATTACATGTGGATGACCACAGGGAATGGCGCCCTCTAGGACCCAGTTGTTCACATCTGAGAACCGCCCCCGTACTAGCACCGAGCCAAGGTGGATTTGTGTCCTCCAAGCAAATCGAACCTTGTGCATTTCCAGTCTCCAGTAGTGAGCTGCAACCACTGGACCAGCTAGGCCGACTTTTGAAATGTTTACTATGCGTAATTCATTCTGAGATTTCAAGTTTGAAGAACATGAGTTTTTTACAGAAAAATCAAGAGATACAGAGAAACAAAGAGGATCAAGATACAGACAATACGTACCCCAGCTTTTAGTCTACGATAAAATAAAGATAAAATGCGCAATAGCTTTGAGTCTCAGATAAAGATACACAGGTAAAGTGTTCCAAGGCTTCGTGTGTCACATCGAGGTGAAGATAAACTTTATCGTGCCTTCAAGTTTTACATACATACGACACCATAGTTTTCAGTCTCAGATAAGCCATTACGATGCCCAAATTTTATCTTAGATAGTCAGATATAAGATATTATCCGAGTAATCCCTGCTTCGAACGACCTCATGTGACAGCTCTGGAAATTGATCCGAGTATTTCCTGGATTAGAATATAAATGATGCAGCACTGTCTACCTGAATGATTTTTTAATTTGCCTTTGCTCTTGCACAGGTAGCCAGTACAAGTATTTTTTTGCAGTAGACCAACGACTGTAGCACCTCTATTTATTCAAAAGGTCTAAAATTTTTAAAGTTGGATTTTGCTATAAAACCTTGATTTTCACTAAAATCAACATTTCGAGAATTCCTTGTGGGTAACAGAAAAATTATGTGTGCAAAAAAACTTCAAGACACCGAAGACGACAAGAGATCTCTCATGTAGTTAACTACAATACTCAATGCTTATTTTTTTCAACCGATTAATATGCTGCAGTAAATAATCCAGTTCAGCGTTTGGAAAACCACAGAAATGAGATTTAAATCATATTAAGACATAGCATACCTTATGCGGGCTGCCAAATAACACAATAACTTTATTCTTTCAAGAAATTACCGCCAGCACAACCGACTTTGTAAAGTTACGCGAAAAAACCACAGAGGGAGTTATAAACAAAAACAACGGTGCAGCAAATGCACGACATTAAAATAAATCACGTTTTTTATGAACGAATTTCACTGAAGCGGTGATCCAAAATTTGACCCTTTCACACGAAATGCCTCGCGTGACAACTTATAACCGGTCCTTGAAGGGATAACAGGGGCAGGGTCTTAATGGTCTATGACTCTTCGGGGATCCGAGTCCAACTGGAATGGATTTGAAGTTACAGTTGCACAAGTACACTAAACACAAAAATTATTTTCTAGTACCTTCTTCATCTTTCCAATTTTGCCAAGTTTTGCATTCTCACGTGCACAGGCGCAAGTACAGAAATTCTCATTCTCCTTAACCTTCAACTTGTTTTCTGACTGCAGTTCAATACTCTGCATCGTTATGCTTTCCCTATAAAGTTAACATCGAGTGTCAACTACTGCCATCGCATCAACCGAATCGTCAAACCTAAAATTATTCAGGCACAACATTCTTTTCTGTTCCTCCGAAGCAAAAGTTTTGAAAAAACCTACGGGGGTGCAGTAAGCACGGTAATTTTAACAACCAGCAGTTGAGCATATTCATATTCATGTGTATACATTGGTCGGACATTTTCAGTACGATACAAAATACCAGATCGACTATGTAGGAAAGTTTGGGGTCGAAGAATGAACAGTTTGTAAAAATATACAAAGTTGCTTGATGCATAATACGATGTAACTGTATTTTGTCGTCGGCCGATTTAAAATAACCCCGTTGCATTTTGGTTCCATACGAACCAACATAATAGAAATCCCTAGCGCCATCTTTCTCACTCTATCTCTCTCTAAAAAATACTTATAGTTTCTACAAGCAACTTTAATGGTTACAACTTTGAGCGTACAACTGTGAGTGATTCAACTCGTCACTCTCGCAGAATTCAGCATGGCACTCAGGCTGCATTTCCGCCATTTTACTACAATTACTACGTTTTCGGAATTCTCTGCTCACCAGAGCTTTTCATCGTTGGTCATTTGTATTAAAAAAAAACAACATTCCGACAACTTTGGCAATCGGTCTGAACGCAGTGTCCTAACACCGGACTGCTCCTCTACCCAAAACTTATTTAACTGTGTGTCCTAAGGTCTGCTTAAATAAATTTGTCCGCGTAACGTCGTCGTCGTCGTCGTCGTCTTCGTCGTCCTCCAATTGAAATAGACTCCGGTTCTGACTCTGCTCCTCTGTGTACATGTTGTGCGACGGTAACGTTATCTTACTCTTTAACTCTATACAGATTTAACGATACAAAAATCAACAAGGTTCAGGATACATATAGGATATTTGCAAGGGGGGACGGAATGCTCTTCCTAAATGCGGCTATATCCCTTTTTCTTTTCAGCTTGCACTGTAACCTATATATAATTGCTAACAATAAGGGTGAGGACGGAATGCGCCGGTCCAATCGTCACATTAAGTGCTAATCATCCCCGTTCAGAAAACACTACTACGGCTCGACGGCGTTGACTCTATATATGCTATCGGAGCGATCTGAGGTACACGGAGGTAGATCCTCTTCATTCATTCCCTTGGGTCCTCCTGCTATTTCGGATCGGGGTTAACTGTTGGCTGCAAATGATATCCAGTCTGATGTGTAGGCCACCCTGTGGTAAATACCGGGCTGTTGGCGTTGAGCACAAGAATATCCTGCAGAGACGATCCCGATGAGGTACCACCGACCGCCTTTCTGCAGCATGAGCGGCCCTCCTGAATCGCCCTAAAAATCAAGAAAAACATTCTTATTTTTTCCCCCCTGACCTTCCATTTTGAAATTTATTTGATAATCTTAAATCTTCAAAAAAAATTAACGCAGTCACCCAACTGACCTGACAAGAATCCTTCCCTCCGTATTGGTAGCCAGCACACATCATCTCATCGTAAATGATCACATTGATCCCCTTGCCTTTGTGCCATCCCTCGCAGTCTCTGCTTTCTATCACAGGAACGTCCACGGCTTGAAGCGTCTTCGGCCGAAGACGAGAACCTACGAGCAGAGAGGAAATGGATTTTATTTTCACAGGCGAACTCCTTGGGTGGGCAGAGTTGCGCAGGGCAACTCCAGAGGTCCCTGGTACCATGAGAATAAGTGGAACGGCGGAGCTGAGCATCAACTCCCAGTCAGTCAGTCAGTCAGTCTGCACAGATGCTCCGAAGGACATCCAACTCCCCGCTCTCGCTCCGTCTCATTTCCCTTCCGCCCTTCCTCTCGCCACCTCCACACAGCTCGTCCGAGCCTTTCAATCACGACCCAAATAGTACAAAGCGTTGAAAAAGATTAGAAATAGTGACTTATATTACCGGCTTCCAAAGCCCCCCATCCCGTCGCCCACGCATATTGTCCCTGGAAGTCAGTGCCCTTCTCCGGAAGGCAAATGGGTCGGATGTGTGGCAAGTAGTCTATCTTCCGGTCCAGTCTTAGAACTGCGACATCATAGCGATCAGCCTGTGCAAATGATAAAAAAAAATAAGGGGAAAAATTAGAGTCCATCCACCTCAAGGCAGTCACTGTTGTACGGCTTCAAGTGCTACACTCCATCCTACCTGAGGCGTAAACTTAAAGTGTGGATGGACTTTAATGTGTGTGACACCCACGGTCATGGGCGGATAAGGTTCCGTGTTGGAGTTGAGTACGTAGTCCCCTAATGTTACCGCCACTTGATACGGCGTCGCTCTGAAAATCCATTGAAGACATTAGTAATTACGAAGGGAAATTACACAGATTCATCACACATAGCAACAATCACTATATAAACGCAGGTGTCATGTTCGCCCGTTGACATCCGTCAACTTCTCAACGCCACTAAATTGCCCTCATTTCTCCCAATTACACCCATTGAACACACACATTTTGCAGGGAAAACGGGCGACCAGGAGCAAATGGCAGCAAAGCCCTATTGACTCCCCACACCCACCAACGCGCATGGTACGACACCTCTCTCATGGATTTTCTAGACTGGAATGAAGATGATTTTCTAAATTCATAATAATAATAATAGTAGCACCTTCAACTTCACTTTTTCATGCTCAAATGATCAGTGGCACGACGAAGCTTTGCCACCACCCCACTTGCCACAGTCCTGTCAAGCATCACCGACCCACCACCACTTCCTACTACTGAACAAACTGATTTGAGTGAGTGAGTGAGCCGAGCTCAGTCAGGTCTCGTCGCTGGGATCTCACTCACCTTTTCAGGGCTCGTCAGTTCAGGGTGAACCAATCAATAATGCTTTTAGCTTTGCAACCTCTCTCCCCTGACAGGCCATCATTATACCCATTATGGATGGATTACTTTTTGCCAGAAAGTGGCCAGACTGAGTGTCGTCGTCGTCGTCGACGTCGTCGTCTTAGCAAGATCCTACATAGTACTACCCTCACTCACACTGAGGATGAATGAATGGCAGTGTGGCATCCTACATTTTTTTTAAAAAAAAACAGAGTCGTTTTAGAATAATGGAGAGTGACTTGGAGGAGGAGGAGGTTGGAATCTCCTGGCTCCGCTCCAGAACAACGATATATCGTCCTCCATTCTCTGTAAAATGCATTCATTTTCATACGAACGGAGCAGCAGCATAAGTAAACACGGGCCGGGTGCATCCCATCTCTTGGAATATACAGGGCATAAATCGTCTAGACAAGCCAAGAGTCAACACTAAAAGGCTACCCGACCACAATGTGCCAGTTGTACAGAGAGAGACGTACGCAGCCTGCATACAGCCTGTTTCAAAAGGCTGCGAGTACAACTTTGTTCTTCAATAAAGTTTGGACAATACCGCAAGCGGGCAAAAGTCTCTTTTGCTGTGAGTTAATCGTTGAAAAATAGTTTTTGTTGTACCGCTCGTAAAAATGTCTCAACTGAAAAATAAGTCCCAGAAACTTGGGTTATTTTAACAAGGGAGTCAGCGGTGCTCGATGATGTCAAGTTTGATCATTCCCTGGATCATGTGGAACACCCTGTATGACCTTGGGGAATATTACACAAGGGGTCCTCCGCAGTTTCCTATGTATCGATACTGTAGTGTATAGGAAATCCCAAGTAGGTTCGGCCGCCGTTTTTTTACAGTCCACGGACGAAACTGAACATGAGTAATTTCTGTTTTGCTCAGAAAATAAAGGGAACAGATGATCCTATCGCTTCCAGCTATGCTCTGACCCAATTTCCCAAGGCTATTTTAAGGTCCCTTACTACAACCTCAACGGCAATTGTATCAAATATGTGTCACGTTCCGCTCTCAAACATCTCTCTGGTGTACTTCAAACTCCTGCTCTTTATAGAGGAGACAAAAAATATCGATCAACATAGGAAAAAAAGCTACAATGACAATCTTACTTGGCCACACAGTGTCCTGCCGTCACCACATAACGATCATTGACTAAAGAACCACCGCAGCGACTTGACCCCACCCGGATGTAAGCCTGTACAGATGGGAGTTGAAAAAGGACTGTTGACATAAATTCTTGACACACAACACACACACACACACACACATGTAGGAACTCATATAAAAAATATCCATGTAAACCCCCCAGCAATACGCATAATAAAAGTCCCAATGACGTCATTTCGTATTTTATCTTTCCCTCTAAAACTTTGCGTAGTTGTAGCAAACTTTTACACACACAAAAAATTTATTGGCAATGTTTCACAGTGAAACGCCCTGAAAATGTCCTTGCATCCTTCGGATCGTCGGTGGATAATCCAAACGAGTTCAAATCCAAGCCCCTTTTTCTTGCGGGCAACGTCTTCATCACCTCATGCAGAGCAAAAGGTAGTCAGCTGACCGTGAAGCCGTAGCCACGAGATTCCTGAAAAAAAATTCAAGCGGGCCCTCATAAATACGAGCTTGTATACCTGCCATGGGAATGAACCGAATCCAGCCTCTCGACCGCCGACGATTCTCTCTTGAGCACCTAAATTATCTGCCGCGAGACCGCAACCTGAAAACAGGTCAGAAATATAATACCGTAAGAATACTATACAGTAATATCTTAATTGCACAATGCCAGTTCCAGACCCGTCAGAAAATGCCCTCCTTCTCG
>WJFA01000710.1:0-30749 GCA_009870155.1 Pseudobourletiella spinata
CTGTTCCTGTCAAGGGCGCAAGACCCAGTTTGTTCTCAGTTTGAACTAATGAGGGACATGGGTTCTCAGGATTTTGCTGGATTTTTTACACAAAGTGCAAAATTAAAATGTGTTCTACGTTCGTTCATTAGCCTGGGAGTGGGAGTTCTGTCGCTTGTATTGTTGTATGACTCAGGTGCGTTTTTGCTTTTGATGGAGGATATTTATGACTTTTGACTTGGATGACGTTAGAAAGGCACGCTTTACGTACGTAAGTTAGAATTCACCGAAGAAAAAAATGGCGCTTACGTGTACCACAGGAAAGAGAATCTTTAAAATAACGTTATATTCTTTTCAAATCCACGCATTCCGTCTCTTTCTGCGGAAGCGTTGGGTGCTTTTTGTGATGGGGTTGATCAGTTCTTGTTTCAATATCCTGCTCTGCTCACCAAAAGTCAGTCAGATTATACAGTCCATTTGACCCGAATGATATGTAAGCCGAAGATTCTAGCTGTGAACAAAGTTCAGCTAATAAGCTCTTTAAATAAATGTTACGACAACTATGTGATTTTTTACCACAACACTCGAATGGAAAAAGATGTCATTCATTTCGAACATAACATACCACATTTCTATACCCACTATTGTAAGTTGTGTGAGATAATCCCACCACGGTCAGCTATTTACAAGTTTTACGATGCCCTGATACAGTAAGAATAATTAAAAACAAGGCTAAAAACCTGAAATAAATGGCAACTTACATAATTTTTATAGCTCCATCATCAATTTTCTCAACAGGTCTAGGAATAGGCTCGAAAGGAAAGTTAGAAGCTAGCTGTTCGGGTTTGGAATGATGTAAGAAGTGTACAAAAACGGCAAAAACGTGGAAGACGTACTTTGGCGTAACTCCCAGCAGGGCCAGGAGTCATACGCGTTATTTCAGAGATAAATGCAGTAGCGGATGATGGGGACCGAAATAGGATTATTGTGGATTCGAATGGGATTTTCTTAGATTACCAGAAGGCATCTTCCTGGACTGGAACTAAGAAAGTGAAAAGAAATAATCCCAGATTTGATGACTTCCGCTTACCATTTGGAAAGCACGAGTAGCTTTTTTTGAGTCATCCGTGATACTCGAGTCAGCCGGCCGAGCAGGTTTTTGCCGCCGTCATGTAAGCGCACTGTAACTTCAGGTTATGCAACCTGTGAGTTATTGTGCCAAAACTGTAAAGTTGTGAAAAGCTTGGATGGAAAACTTCAAATGATTTTTCAATGTCTTGAATTTTCGTAATTCCGCACTGGAAGCCTTTTGTTTTTGTTGCTACCATTACAGATGAGGGTTGCGGAGGTCTCGTTGAGGTAGATGGTGGCCAGTAATGGCCAGCTCGAGATTGCAGGTGATACATCTGGTGGCTCCACCTGTGTACGGATCAACAAACTCGTATCTATACGGCATGTCATTCCTCGTGTTCACTTGTGATCAAAAAGTCGAATCCCGTGGATTCCATGTTACATTTGTGAGCTTGCCCAGGGGTGCTGGTAACGATTGAATCCACTTTCTTCGTTGCGGAGTCATCGGGAATATTCCGACATCCCGAGCCGGCACCGTGGAAAACTTCCTGGAAATCAGACTAGAATCAAACCGCGATTGCCTTTACTTTCTCACCATTTATCCCTTGGATACGAACCGAAACGTCACTGTTGATTCCAGGTTTTTACCGTTGTAACTATTATGTTTTTTGACAGTGGATACCAACAGGGTGCTGAGCGATAATTGGTTTTACAAATAAATTTGGTCACCCAATATGTAAAAGTTCGTCGCCAAGTTAACACTATGTTGTATATTTTTATTTGAAAGGGCGTCGTCGCTGGACGAATACAAAACATAGGTAAAATGAGATATTTACATGATATTTTGTGATTCTCTCGAATATATCTATTCTCTATATATGTAGCTCGTTATACATGATGCAATATTTCCATAACATAAACTTGTATATTATTCTTAAATGGCATTCACATTACGGTCATCCATACTAAAAGGCCTAAAATCACCAAGTAGTGGCGTCTATCCTATGAGATTCTATTTTAGTGTATTGCTTTATCCTTATTATAAACTTTTGTTCTGTGTGTAACTTTAAAGGTTGCTTTTTATTTTATTTTGAACACTGGGTGCCTCTACAGAGGGGTCTGTTGGGCCCTTATTGCCTGCCGCACTCAAGAATCCTCAATAACTATTGAGGCATTATTCAAGTCTTCAAGAAATCCTGCACTGACCATTCCCCTTCTTATTATTTATGAAGCGGACATCTTGGCCGTGCGTGAGGGAGAGGTTGATTATCTGCAAGTTTTCATCCTCCTCATCATCCGAGCTACTCGAGCACGTGCTGCACACTTCATCATGCTCCTCAACATTCTCAAATCTCACGTTCTGGGGTTTCTTGGCCTGGTTCTGGAAAGCCAATAGATCGTCCGTTTGAAGGCCTACTGTGCATTTCGTTGGAACACCACCACCACCACCACTGGCGACTGCAGGGTTTGAAATGGGAGGTGAGGCTGAATTGAGCTCAACAGTAGTGGTAGTACTTCTTCCGGATGTCAAATCACTACCATGACTCATCTTGGACTCGAGAGGATTGAGATTTGTTTGGGCTGATTGAGAGTCCACCGTGCGCAGTCTCCGCCGCTGCCGTTGGACGTGGTGAAGGGCGTCACCGTAGTACCCCATATTCAAATCCTTGCCTGCACGTTGTTGGTAAGTGTCCAAATCATCAACATTTGTGGTAACATTTGCATCCGAATTGGCATTAGTTGATGGCAGTTGGTGGCTCTCATCCCCTTGGGTCACAGCGGGTCCTTCCGAACGATGACGACCTGATAAACTACTGCTCACATCCTTCGATTTTCTTCCCACTCCACTCTTCAGTGGGTTAGATTCCGGACTCCCGTAAGCTCTACTATTGTTCACAGGAAGAGGAGGAGGAGGCGGCGGCGGTGGAAACTGGGTCGCGGTTGGCTCGGGGGTTTTGCTACTAATTTTCCCGCTTCTCCCCCCAATCTCGCGCACATGCCCATAGTCCGCACCGTAGTCGGGTTGAGCGGGGAGCCGAGACGGGCTGGACAGCGGACTTGCGACGGGAAGCCCAAAATTACGTGGTAAACTGGCATCCATCGGGATTTCTGGTAGATTTCTTTGGCTTAACTTTTGATACTTGAGCTGGATATCCTTGGACATTTCAAAGTTGTTCCGGAAGGACGGGTTGAGCGGGATCCCTTGGGGTTTGGAATACAACAGTTCCTGGCCACCCGAATTTTTATTCGATTTGAGGGGTGATGGCCGGGCACTGGACGTCACACTGTGGGATTTTTGCAACCTCCGCCCTTCAACAGGCGTTTTGGGGAGGTCTGCACTACCCGACGGGGATTTGGATGACGACGTGCTTTGGCTCTTCGGGATGGCGAGGACAACTTGGGGTGAATGAGCTTGGTTCGTAACCGTTCCGGAACTTGTACTGCTCGCAGTCCGACTGGATGGAGTCTCTGTGGTAGTAGTGGTGGTAGTGGCGGCGGCGGTGGTGGAGGAGGTCGGTGTCCCATTGGTCAGGAGCACCTCCAACTTTTCCCGCGTTGTCATTTCGTAGCATGGCTGATCGTTATTGTCCAGCTCACGCGTAGGGTTGTAATAATTGTAGTACAGACTACTGCCGTCATTTTTGTAACTGTTCACTTCACCCACTTCCCCCGTGGACTCGGGGGCGGAACACAATTTTGGTGATTCTTTAGGGATCAGATCCTGATAAATGGATTCCCCGGTGCACTTCCACGAGAGACTCCCGCTCGTCTGGCCATAGTAGCAGTCGGAGCCGGAGGAATTGTTATTGTCGTTTACGCCAGGTACGCCGGATGAGTTGCTCAGGGCCAAGGGCCTCCCATGCCCCTTATTTCCGTCCACCAGCAATTTCTTTTTCCGTTTCTTTTTGTGCTGGACGGATGAGTCTGTTTGCTCGGGGGTCGCGGGAGGATATTCGAGAACTTCTCCCTTGATGCCTGCGGAAAATGGAATTTTAGCTCCTTGTTGCACTAATTTATTAATATATTAAAAAAGCATTAATTAATTAATGAATTAATAAAAGCATCAATTCGTTCAACTACAGTTGTAATAATTTCGTCGACTACCTTTGGAACAGTTGATGGAGCAGTAAATCTTCCCCCGCCGTGGCAAGAAGGGCAATCCAAGGAGGCTGATGTTGCAGTTGGAACAACAGAAACACTCCTCGGTCGCATGCCAGTGCTGACCCTCGTGACTCATTTGACCTATGCGAGGGCGGAAATATTTGAAAAAAATTATTTACACAGGCCTGCAAATGCATCTAAAAATCATAAACAAAGCGTCCTTCGAATTAGTCACACCTTGATCAACACCGATGGACTCCCCACAAGTATCGCAGTACTCGGCAAAAATACTGTCGAAACATCCGAGGCAGTACGGCTTGGAATTTTTCATGATGTAGCGCTGACCGCCGAGCACTGTGGAGCATTCGACGCATGAGAAATGCTTCATGTGCCATGCCAACCCCTCCGCCTCGGTGCACTCGTCAGAAAAGATGATCTGTTCCAACAACATAAACACAAGCATAAATTATCGTGAACTAATCTCACTGACGCCGACTTTTTAAAATAATTATTGAGATTGACAGAAAATGACTCACCTCATCGCAGGCGGAGCAGCGCGGCTTCAGAGTCTCCGCATGATGACGGCCGCAGTAGAGTTTATCCTCGGTGAAAAAATAAATGAGGTCAACGAGAAGCTCTTTACAGACGGTGCATTTGAAACAGTTTGGATGGTATGACTTTGTCGGATCCCGCGTCACACTGATCCGCACTTGACCCCTCTGAATGGCTTCCCCGCACTAGTTTACACATAAATTAATGCAAACGATGGTTGTCCAACGTTACTTTCTTTTCCAAACTTCTAAAATCTCATGAAACATCTCGAAACAATCTCGCAACATCTGAAAATGTGGTCCACTTACGAAATCACAGCTAATCCCATCCAGTTCACAGAGCTTCACCCCACCCCTCCCCAAACAGTCCTTCTTCCTCTGGGCGGAGAAGATGAGGAGCTCATTCTTTTCATCTTCATTACTCAGACTGGAACAGTAGCGGACTTGATTGTCATGTGGTGGGAGTTGATTCAACAGTTGTTTAATCCGCCACTTCTCCCCCACGGAATTGACGAATGGGATCTTATCCTCCGGGATTTGAGCAAAGTACGCATACACGAGCTCAGGCTTGCACCCCGGCGGGGTCCACACGTACTCTTCCAAACCGCAACATCCCGAGTCATCATCCGATTGTCGGTTATTATTGTGTGTGTGCTCCTCCATCGGGCTCGCCGCAGCCGTGACTGCTGAAGAACTTTGCCTGAAATAAATTCAATTATTAATTATAATATCATCCTCAGACAGTCACACAGTAGACACACAATATAAGTAAACACATCAGGAAATCTGGACCCCTTCCGAAATTCCACTTGTTTTTTTTTACCCATTGAAATGCTGGGAATTGTAGCCGCTCTGATTCGTAATCCCGTAGAGTTGCCTATAATTTGAACTCTGATCACCCGTAAACAAGCACACCCGCCACCACTTTGTGAGGACCACACTGGACTGATTAATCTTTTTCACCGGATTCTTACTCATTTTGCCAATTACTTTTCAACCGCCTTCCCAGCCCAGATTTCATGGTGCTGAACAGGAAGGATAAATAAATAAATAAGTAAATATAATGTGTGTGTAATATTTATTTCAATCTGAAAATCTCCTTCCCTCAACCTGTCGCTCTCACAGAAGACAGGGAGAGTTTACGGTCAGGGGCTGTATCGCACACACGCAAGTACACACATACACACACACACACCTGTTATACACACATTAGCTCCCAGCACACACACAGACACATATACACACACACACCGTTTTTTTTACCTCTCGCAGCACCACTACTGACTTCTCCACTGACTCTCCCTCTTTCAAAAGTCAACGGAGAAGAAATGCGGTCGTATAACGTGAGGTTGCTGGTGAGGGGGTTGGAGTAGCCCCGGGCTACATAATAATAATTCAACAGGTGCGCATTAATATCGTATGTATGTGTTATTCCCTATGCCGTAGGAAAAAGGAGGCTCCCTTCACACACACACACAACCACCACCACCACACCGCGCACATACAATGATTATTACCCACGAAGACTCATCTCGAGGAAAAAATCGTCTTGAGGTTCCCACAAAACACCACTTTTCCCCCCGCAGCAGCAGCCCATAGTCGCAGTCTCCTCATCCTCACTCACAAAGGATCCTCCAGCCAGCCCTCACACGCACAGGCAACTTCTCCTGTCCTACGTGTATGCATTTACACACTCTGCACAGGGAAAATTGAAAAGGAAAACCATGGGAGAAACAATAGGAAGATACCATGAAAAAAAACATAATTATGACGAGAGAGTTCCAAACATAATATTATAATAAAATAAATGCAAGAGTACATTTGAATAATTATCGTTACTTTTGACCCAAAATTCATTATGAATTCATTAAAAAAGATGATGGGATTACTTTTGTTAAAATTTTATGAGGGTGAAAAATAAACTTCCGTAATTATTATTACCTCTTCCCCGCAGTCTACAGCGCTTAGAGAACAGTGCAGTTGGCTAGCACAGGGTAAGATATTGAGAGGCTCTGAAATGACGCTATTACTGATATTTGAAGTGTCTGAGACAGAGAAATCCGGTGCGGATCCGGACGATTCTCGGACAGCGTACGAGAGTGACAGGCGGGAGAGGATGAGCAGAGGGGTGAAATTACCATCTAAAAATAAAATCCATCATTTCCAAAAGTTTTGAGGCTAAGAAGTAGACGAGTAGTCGTCTCACACTGTGAGTATAGTGTGAGTTTGTTATGGGGGATCTGGAGTTGTTTTATATTATGGGACGGACTGACAGCCGCAGATGTGCTCCCTCGCTCTCGCGCTCTGTCTCTCTCTTTCTCAATAATCTTCTCCGTCATATAAGAACCGTTGCGTTGTTGTTGGGAGAAGACGAGGGATTTATTTTTAGCCCGAAAGTTTATCCCTTCTCCACGTTTCACTCCGTCCGTCCGTTGTGGAATCCACTACTGCTCACATTAAGACTTAACAAATTGGAGGCCGCAGAACCGGCGGCTCATGAACCGTGTAAACACTTGCACACTCGCAACTTTTCACTCTTCCCACACGGACACACTGCATACACATAATACACACGCACACACGCAGACTCGAATACTCACATGTTTTATCCGTCAGTATGAGCATGGCATTGGATAAATAAGTTCCCCTTCCCTTCATCTCCACGTTCACCCCGAATCATCTGTGGGTGCATTTTCGAGATGACGACGATGAGTCAGGAACTGACGAGTATAATCACCATATTTACAACCAACTTTTTTTCACGAGCAAATAAATGAGACACTAATGGATGGATCTGGAACATCCGCGCACAACACAGACACACACACACACAAACGCTTTCCCACCAATCCTTATTATTATTTATGTGAATCCAATGTCTGCCAAGTTGTAAAGTTAACGAGCAGTAATCCTGTTCGCGTAATAATTGCTCACTTCCGGCCGACATGAGAATTCCATGTTGTAGGGGAATTTGCAAAGGTGATAATTATGATGTGGGAGGATGGAGCGAGATGATATGGGAAAAGTAACGGATTCCGGGCGGTGTACTCTTGTAGATCGTTTTCTGTTAGTTTAGTGCGAGGAGTTGATCCCGCACTGCGGATTTGTCAGGTCGTAATCTACCCGATCCAGTCTGTTTCAGAATCACGGATGAAAGGGTTAAATTATAGAAGAGGAGATGCGTTCCTGTGAGCAAGAGGAGAGGATCTGTGAGTGCGGGGACAGTAGAAATTGATGATGAGGATTCCTTTTGTCGTCTTGGACGAGTTTTAGCCGGTCTTGTATAGCACTACATATTAATACTGTTTCGTAAGAGTCAGAGGGCCTGCTGGAAATGCCTGTGGTGCGACAGAGACTCACTCTCACTCCCTGCTCACTCGCTGACAAGGGATCAAAAACTAAACTGTCAATAGATTCCTCATCCTGATTCCCTCTCGTCAGGTTTTTCCAAGGGCTCATCACCATCGCCACTACCACACACACACACACACACACACACACACGTCACCACTAACGAAGGAGTAAAGGAGGTGAATACGAGAGGGTGGTTGCAACAATCGCTCGGCTGGAGACAAATGATAAAAGTGGTGGAAAAAACTGGTCGAGCAAGTTTATTAACAGATTGTCACCAGCCTTGTATGTTTAGACATGTATATGTATATGTATATGTATATGTGTGAAAGATGAGAATGAGGATTTATGGAATACTTGATATGTAAAAAAATTCAAGCTCACCTGTCTTACCTATTTTAGCCGCACACGCACACTGCACGGGCTCACAGCTCCCACAGGCACAGTATTTTCTCCATAAAGAATCTGATGTGGATCCTTTGGTATAGAATGAGTCCGAATCACTTTCAAGTCAACAACTGTTTCTCAGTTAAAAGGATCTGAGATTGTATCTCTATGTTCGAGATATCCCCATAGGTATCTCAGCATCATCTTTTGCGGAATTCCGATTCCAATGAGGCTCCGTGGTGGAAGTGTTGGAATATTCCTTACAAAAAGCAGAATTGGACGAATACAACGCACACGGCGACACGGTGGAACTCTAAAACACTGGGTTTCATTAATTGCTCGCACAACCTATGACACATGAACGTCCTGAGTTCTGACTGGTAGTGTGAAAATATGGTAGGAAGAAAATAGGCTCTGGTTGTGTGGGAATGTTGTTGGTGGTGTGTGCGAGGAGATTTAAGTGTCGTCTTTTTTCTATCCCCTCCTCACTCAGTCAGTCACTTTTCACTCCTCTTCTGTTCAGACTCACTGAGAAATGAATGAGGGAAAAAATCCCCACAAGCTTTCCCATGACCAATTATTTAATACGGAGGAGAATATATATGGGAGGACCATAAGACTTTCAATATATCACTCTTATTTCGGAGTCAAGTCCCTTCCAATACAAGTTGTCCGAGTCGTATGTCGTATTCAATGAAATGAGCAGCTTCATCCAGAGCTCGTGCAAGAATCCTAAGAGTTAAAAAAGGGATCCGACGGGAAAGGACGCGCGATGGAGGGGTGAGACTACCCGGGTAATAAAACAGCTGAGCCAGCCCCGATTTAATCCAATTCTGTGGATGAGTCACGTTGCCAGAGCCATTTGGTACAGGGAGGGATGCTCACATTGTTCTGCGGGGAGAAGGGTACGACTGATCCCTTCATCGGGTCCAGGATGCGTTCCGGATGAGAGAGGAGTTTGTGTGACCCTTCTGAAAAGAGGGACTGAATGAATGACTGAGGAATAAAGATGAGTGACTGAGCTCGCAAATACTGAGTAATAGTAATTGTTATTATCGAACATTTATGGCTGTTGAAATGAATTTTGTACAAAAATTAACAAATAAAACCCGATAAATATTCCAGGTTACCCCGCTTTTCAAAATTGCAGCAGTTCTTAAGCCCAAGTTTGAATAAACACGGACAAACTCGACCAACTCGTATGAGAAAAAACTAACGTCTCGCGCCATCTGCCAAATAGAAGCTGAACTCCTTGCGAAACGCCGCGCTTATTCGAATATAAAGGACAAGAAGGAACGCCATAGTTCGTCAATTTGGGGTTTCCACTGTGAGACGAGCTCATCTGGAGGTTCATCTGCTCCTCAGAAGAGCACGACAGCTTTTGAAGAAAGGAGAGAGAGAGAGCTTATTGTAGGGGTGTGGAAAATTCGTGCAACATTTTGCTTTTCGAAATTTTGATTCAGATTTATTTTTTGAATTTCAAGAGTGTCATAAATAACAGGTTGTCAAAATGTCAGACAGTGAAAATTCGGAAGGGGTAGAGGACGAGCAGGAGCCCGAGGGCGAGGACATTGCCAATTCGGGGGTAAGTTTCTTGACAAACTCTCTTAATCCCACATTTATCTTGCACTCGTCGTCATTTTCATATTTAATTTGATGGGGGGGGCGGTTAATTGTGAAAATCTGAAAATGTTATACTTTATTGCGGCGGATTGATGGTTTAGAAGGAGCGCAGACTTAAAAAACGTTTTAAGCGCCCATCCCTCGTTGAGGTATGAAATTATTGAGTCGAAAATAGCATGTGGCTGATGTGAATTTCTCACGTTTCTGTAGAGATTGTCAACTTTCATATATTTAGCTTCTTTCTTTTTTTAACAGTCCCGTCCCGTTTGGCCCGTGTCGTTTAGGCGTGAATAATATAGTGTATTTATGTAGATTAGATTATTTCTGGAAGATAAGAAGTGAGGGGGAAATGAGTGAGTGGTATCGTTAACATTTTGTTTTGGTTTTAAAAGGATGATTTTGATGATGAGGAAGAGGAGGAAGAGGAGGAGGAAGATCGTCCGCGGAAGAAACATCGGAAAACGGGTGTCGGGGATTTTATTTTGGAAGAAGCCGAGGTGGACGATGAGATTGAAGATGAAGAGGAATGGGAGGACGGTGCGGAAAATTACAATATCCATGAGATGGAAGAGCACGGTCCCACGGCTCGGGATATTGATGCTGTGTCTCGGCGGCACACGATGTGGGAGTAAGTATTGCTGCCACGTCTGTAATGATGAGAATTATTATGGATGGAATCTTCACGGATTTTTTTATTCCAGCTTGCAGAAGGAAGAGGAGTTAGAGGAGTACCTTCGGAAGAAGTATGCGGATGAAGCAGTGGCTGCTCGGCATTTTGGAGATGGTGGAGAGGATATGAGCGATGAGATCACTCAGCAAACACTTCTTCCGGGGATCAAGTAAGATCTTCTCCTTTTATTATTTATATATTTTCAGAAGTAATTTACGATTTAGTTCTAATCATTTTAATTATGTCGCCATCCTTGCATTGTTTAGAGATCCTTCCCTGTGGATGATAAAGTGCAGAATGGGCGAGGAAAAGTTTACTGTGTTGCAGTTGATGAGGAAAGGGATTGCCTATACCAACTCTCCTAAACATGAGCCGTTGCAGATTAAATCTGTGATTGCGCCGGAAGGGATCAAGGGCTACGTCTACATTGAGGCCTACAAGCAGACTCATGTTAAACAAGCCATTGAGGGAATCAGTAATTTGAAAATGGGGCTCTACAAACAGCAGATGGTCCCCATCACGGAAATGACGGATGTGCTCCGGGTGACGAAGGAGCAAGTGGGTTTGAAACCGAAGCAGTGGGTACGCCTCAAACGTGGGCTCTACAAAGATGACATCGCTCAGGTGGACTATGTGGACTTGGCCCAGAATCAAGTTCACTTGAAGCTCATCCCCCGCATAGATTATCAGCGGATGAGAGGAGCCCTGAGGGATCCGAAACAAGATTTGGATTTGAAGCGGAAAAAGAAACGACGACCCCCGGCAAAGCTATTTAACCAGGATGAAATTAGGAAAATTGGAGGGGAAATAACATCGGATGGAGATTTCCTACTCTTCGAATCCAATCGCTACAGTCACAAGGGATTCCTGTACAAGACATTTTCCATCACTGCCATCGTCACTGATGGGGTCACCCCGACCCTGGCCGAGTTGGAAAAGTTCAACGAGTCTCCGGTGGAGGGGCTAGAACTGGAAGTGTCGTCTAAAGCTGCCGAAGATAAGCATTTATTTGCCACTGGAGACAATGTACAAGTTGTTGAGGGTGAATTGACGAATCTACAAGGGAAAATCTTGGCAATTGACGGGAACAAGATCACGATCCAGCCAAAGCACGAAGACCTCAAAGATGCTCTGGACTTTCAAGCTCACGAGTTGGAAAAGTACTTTGTTCAGGGGGATCATGTCCGGATTATCAGTGGGAAGTACGAAGGGGACACTGGGCTAGTTGTGAGAGTAGAGCCTCACTGCGCATACCTTTTCTCCGATTTAACTATGCACGAGCTGAAAGTGTTGCCCAAGGACCTCCAACTCTGTTCAGACATGGCGAGCGGTGTGGATTCTATGGGTCACTTTCAGTGGGGAGACCTCGTGCAGACTGAGTACGTGAGACACCAAATGACCTTAATTATTAGAAAACTTTGAGGTCTCGTCACCAAATATTTTATTCTATTTTCGATGGAAACTTATGTGATATTCATGTTTTTTGCAGTCCAAATACCGTGGGGGTAATTGTGCGACTGGAAAAAGAACTCTTCCACGTCCTGTCTATGCACGGGAAGGTCATAGAAGTAAAGCCTCAATCCATTCACAAGCGCCGGGAATCCCGTCACGTTCTCGGGGTGGACAGTCGTCAGAACCCGATTCAGAAGCGGGATATCGTGAATGTGGTGGACGGAGCCCATCCGGATCGTCAAGGGGAAATCCGTCACATTTACCGCAACTATGCATTTTTGTACTCCCGCATGTGTCTGGAGAATGGAGGGATCTTCGTTTGCAAGACTGCCCATTTGGAATTGGCCGGTGGGGCGAAGACGACGAGTGCGGCTCCAGCCATTTCGGGTTACATGAGCCCACGGCTCCATTCACCACTCCACCCGTCCTCTGGATCCGTCAACATATTATCCGGAGGTCGCTCTCCAATGTCACACATGGGACCCGGAGGCACTCAGAATCATCGCCCTGGTGAAGCCCGCTCCAGCATACGGAACCGAAATCTTATCGGACAAACTATTAAAATCACTCAGGGGCACTACAAGGGATCCATCGGGATCGTCAAGGATGCGACTGAGACGACCGCTAGGATTGAGCTCCACTCCAGCTGTCAGACGATATCCGTGGATTGTAATCGTATTCAGGTGATAGGCGGGGCGGGTGGTCGGACGGGTAACGTCACGACGTACAGCCGGACGCCAACCTACAACGCTGCCGGTGCAAGCGCTACCCCGATGTACCGCAGAGATGATGGGAGTAGGACACCGATGGTGGACGGTAATTATCTTAGCAGTTACACGTAATTATTGTTGAGACAGTTGTCTAAAAGTTTTATATTCTATCGAACAGGTTCTCGAACTCCGCACTACGGTGGAGGGAACCAGACCCCATTGCATACGGATGGTTCGAGGACGCCTGCATGGGATCCTGGTGTGTCTGCAACTCCGGCTCGAGAGGAGGGTGACTACAACTTTGACTACAATCCCGCCACTCCTGGCTACTCCGCGACGGCCTACACTCCTCAAACTCCGGGCGGATATGCTTCGGAGCATTCTAGCTACAGCCCGTACCAGCAGAGTCCAGCGTCAATGTCGGCTTACAATCAGCCAACCCCAAGTCCGGGAGGGTTCTTGGATAATCCAAGCCCAGCTGGAAGCTACCAGCCTTCTCCGAGTCCAGGATACAACCCGAGCCCGATGACTTATGCAAGTCCAATGACCCCGAGCGCCGGATTTCATCCGCAGACACCGGGGACTGGTATTCAATTTAAATTCCTTGAATTCATTCGTTGAGCTCGCCCCGGTTTGACTCAATAGTTCTTTTGTGCGTTTAGGTTTGGAGCACTATTCATCGTCCATGGAGTGGCAGACGACTGGAATCGAAGTTGTCATCAAGGATACACATCCAGAGCCAGGCTTGAGATCCCAGAACGGGATCATTAGGAATGTTTTGGTTAGTTTTGAATAATAGAAAAGGCTGCATTTAATTGGTTGCGGTTTTCGGCTGCCATTATGTACAGTTTCTGCGTTTTAATTTTCAATTAAATACCGTTTTTTTTCAAATTTCGACAACAGGTAAACTCCTGTGCAGTTTTCCTGATTCAAGAGGAGAGAACTGTGAACATTACTCCGGACCAGTTGAACCCTGTCGTTCCGAAACCTGGAGATCGAGTAAAGGTCATTGGAGGTATGACGCAATTTTCAATTCGTTTCAGTTTGACAATTTTCCAACGCAATGCTGTGAGAGATTTTTAAAATACTGTGTAATTGGAATTGTAGGAGAATGCCGAGAGCAGACGGGCGTGCTAACTTCAGTTGATGGCGGGGATGGTGTGGTTCAAATGGATGTGAGATCAATGGACCACGATGCCATCCAGTTACTTCCCTTGCAGTGCTTGGGGAAGTTTGTCGACAATGACCAGCATAACGTACATCACGAATATAAATACAAGTAGATGCTAAGCTCTGATTTTTCTTAGCCGATGTAGTGCTGACGTCCGTTTTTACTGTCCACTAATGGACTTGTGAACGTTTTAGTATGATTTATTGTCGCCGTATTTTATAATTTCTAGCTTCAAAGCTCATTTTAGTTGAACAGGATATTAGAGTCTACTAGAAAATTCCAGTTATGATTCGGAAAGGATAGTTGTAAGAAATTGAGGAAATAAAAAAATAATTTTTTTTCTAAGTCATTGACTATAGTGTTATTGCTGGTCCATTCGCTGAAAGAGAGATATGGTTGGTTCCGCATTATGAGTTTTTGCATCATGAAAAACTTTTAATTATGAATTGATTTAAACCGCTATGATATTTCAACTTTTAATTTGTTTAACTAAGTTCTCTACTGGTTTCGGATTCTATCCGAATCCCGAATTCTTGCAAAACTGGGGCATACACCCCTCCCGTGGGTTTCATCTGCCGAACTATATCCTGATTCGCAGCATTCCCCTCAAGTAGATTTCGGATGGCAAGAATGGACCATTGGGTGATGAAGGGATTGAGATTATCTATTGAAGTGCAATCTAGTATGATGGGCAGGCAGCTTTCTCCAATCTGTGCCAGAAAATACCAGGTTAAATGATTGTAATACGGAGTATTTACTATGTAAAATCCCGAGACTCATTATGATCTCACCAGAGTCTGATTTTCGGGATTCCTAAACGCGAGATTGCCCACCAGACGAATTAAATATGACTTGAACATAAAGGTAGGGTGATTCTTGTCTTCTTCCGTTACCTGAGCCAATTTGTGCACCGGTTCGAACGCAGTGCTTGATTTTGTCATGATCAATAAATCTGTAAGGTAAAATAATTAATTTACTCGTAGGAGATTATCGATCACTATTGATTTTTAATCCCGAGAGAGGAAATAAATAGTCTCACGAATGACTGTCAGGATGAAGGCTTCATCTTTTTGAAGTAGCTCAATTTCCTCGGCCCCACAAAATGTTGATACTAAACCCGTGAGCAAAAGGGTTTCCATGAATTCCGTCTCAATTTTAGATAAATCGGATTTTAAAACCGCATCGGATTTTGCCTGAAATTCTTGAACAAAAAAGTGGACGTCTTTCTTGCAAGGTGAATTTGTCAAATAGTCTAGGTAAGACAACTGTTGACTTTGAAGTAGGTGTTTGTAAACCGCTTCGAGGAATTTCTTGTTGGATGCCAGCGTTTCCAGGCATAAAAGGCTGCAATGCAATTGTAAAATTCACATGATTAAGATTACCTCAGGTGGAACTGCTACGAAAATGCATGTACGTAGGCTCGTGTAATCGCCCTTCATCCTTACTTTCCGTCGGAATCCAAATCCTCCAGCAATATCTGAAATCTTTCCGCAGTGATGATATCCGTTGCAACTTCTGGAGCAATATTTAACACTGTGTTGATAAGGTACGCTATTCCCCTAGATTTCTTCTGCAAGAATGGAACTCTGCAAATAAATTTAAAAATCATAAAATTTGCATTTGAAAGATGTGTCTGAAGATTAATTTCTTAGACTGCACCAAGTAAAACTGGAACGTTATCTATTTTTTGGAAACAACGAATGTGAACTAATTTGGTAGGCTTTTAAACGAACAAAACTTTAAAATCACATAGAAAAATATGAGAAAAGTATGCAAGATTACATGAAACCTTCAGCGCCCGATGCGATGATCTTGGCATTCCTGATGTTGCCAACAGTTGCATTTGTCAGGAACTGCAGCACGACTTCATTAAGTACGGAATGATCTTCCTTTTCCTCATCTTGTTCACTCCTCAAAATCTCAAGGGCTACCTCGATCAAATTACTACTCTCTCGCAGAAGATCTTGATTCTCAACGCTGTGAGCAACGGAATTACGAAGACATCGAAAGGATTCCAAAGTTAACTCGTCGAAGTTCACAGAGAGCAACTTTGAGACAATCTTCTCGAATTCAGTGTAAAATTCCCTCGGAGGTTCTGACAAGGCAGTCCTATACATCCAAAAGAACAACAACGGTTAATTTAGCCGATCGAACCATTAATTTGTAATGATTCTTTCCGTACCAGCAATATTTTTCGATTAGATTAGAACGTGCAAATTTCAACCATAAAAAGCTGCTATTCGTTAAAGCACAGAAAACTACGTAAACAATAAAACTTAATTTGCTATTAAGCTGGGAGCTGAGCTGTCCTGTTGCACACGGGAAGAAATTTCAAATGGAAATCCCGCCACTGAAAAGTCACATGACTGTGCCGTGGGTTTTATTTCTGCTGCTTCATGCAATGACAGAAAATTGTGCAGACTCACCGGTGAAATTGCTCCTTGAGTAAACCTGAGAGTTGTTTCAAATAACTTAAAATTTGGTCCTTATTTTGGCTGACTTCATCCTCAACTAATCTCCTGACGCTACCCAGTAGTTCCATTATCTTCATTTCGCTAGTAAAGTTAACCGTGTGAGAGGAGACAAAATGTTTTTGACGAGATCCGAATATGATCGCGGTGTCAACACATTTTCACCTGAAGGACGATTGTTCCAGGTAAGAATTCGCGTCAGAATTTGTGATTTTATTTATCCGACCCGACGATATATATCGAAAAGATGGCAAGAGCTTGAGGTGAAATCTTATGTGCAGGTCGAGTACGCAATTGAAGCGATCAAACTGGGCTCCACTGTGATTGGAATTTCCACATCAGAGGGCGTCGTTCTGGTCGTGGAAAAACGGATTACCTCATGCTTGATGGAACCGTCAACGATTGAGAAAATTGCGGAAGTTGACAAGCACGTCGGGCTCGCCTGCAGTGGATTGACTGCGGATTCCAAAACTTTAATTGATAGAGCCCGCCTGGAATGTCAGAACCACTGGTTCACCTATAATGAGCGAATGAGTGTGGAGTCCATTGCTCAGGCCGTGTCCAACTTGGCCATCAAATTCGGAGATTCGGATGATGATGAAGGAGCCATGAGCCGTCCATTCGGTGTTGCTCTACTCTTTGCCGGGATAGACGATGGGGTTCCGAAACTGTTCCACATGGATCCCTCAGGAACTTACGTCCAGTATGATGCTAAAGCTATAGGATCAGGAAGCGAAGGAGCGCAACAGACTCTCGTCGAAATGTATAACAAGGTAAGCGTAGTAGCGTAGTTCGTAGGTGTCCGTGTATAGTTTGAATTATTAGATCGGTCGCTGAAAATTCTATCTCACCGTGGGCATTATTACTGTCGTCAGCATTTTGGGAATACTAATTTTATTATTTATGTTATGCGAAGGGTTAAGTTTCACATGACTCCCAATTAATTGCTCCAATTTTGTAATTAATTCAATTACAACAGCCATATTAATGTAATTATAATTAATAATTATTTTACCAGTCACAATCAGTTTTTGTCCCTTGGACGCACCTTTATCCGACTAGGTCAGAAGTTGTAACTCATCACAGGTTTAATTTAGATGCTGCAAATTTGTAATGTGTGTGGAAGTACTTTTTTTGCGTTGATTCACTCAGTTAAGTTTTATCCAATTGGAGGAACTCAAGGGTATTGTAGGTGGCAAAGTTGTTGAAAGTAGTTTAGGAGATCTCCTTGCATGTGCAGGTTTGTGCTCAGTCAACATTTTCCCATTTGAGGCAATCAGGTTTACCAATTATGGATGAAATGCAACTTGTGCGTGAATGAATGTGTGGCGAACTTGAATCCTTATAGGATCTCAAGAGGAAAGATACCATCCGCCCAAGCTCACCTACCCTTGAAACTAGTACATATACATAGTATTCCGAATCAAATCTGCTGAGCTGAAATTTCCATATTAAATGAGACTAAATGGGCGATGAGTATTTATCTGTATTTTTTATGATTGCAGTCAATGACACTGGCCGAAGCTGTGAAGACCGCCTTGACAATTCTCAAGCAAGTCATGGAGGAGAAGTTAAATTCAACGAATGTGGAAGTGGCTGTAGTGACCCCTAAGAAGGATTTCCATATGTACTCCAAGGATGAAGTGGAATTAGCCATCAAAGATGTTGCTTGAGAGCGGCCCACAGTTGGCCTGTCTTTCGCGGATATGGAATACTTTTATAAACTTTATTTCTCTAAAAAGAAGAAACAAGTTGATTCTCTTATTCGGAGTTATTACATTATTGTAAAGAATACTTTTGTGCGTTGGCTCGTCATCATCATCACCGAGTTTGCAACTCTGTACCATGCCAAATGCCTGGAATGGGTAAAGTTATCAATAAAATTGAAAACCAACTTTTTTGTCCACCAAATTTTCCCACGTCGAAGGTTTGCGAACTGAACCCGACGGAATATCACACATTACGTCATGTATGACTGTCTGTGAGCACTAAAACAAGTATTGAATCTCTGCGAAGCTAAATTAATTTGTTTTATTAATTTTGTTTTATTGTAATTTTGTATTTGTTTTACGCACGGTCTTAATGCACTTTGTAGAATCTGTCAATGATTTTGAGTAAAAATGAGGGATTTAGAAACTATAGCAATTAGATGCTAATCCTATGATGTCGTATATGGGAGATGTGCAAAACGAGTTTGTCCCAATCCCCTATAGGCTCGTTCACTATTACGAAATAATTAGTTTGAATAATCCTTCATTTCATATCAGCCTCAGATTCTTCCGGTTTCAGAATTTCTCTGGCTACTAAATCAATTTAGATGTCGTTGATATCAGGTGTGTACTAACTCATGCGCAACCATAATTATGCTATTAAGCTTGTCAACTATGGGTTGGTCGAACGTGTATTGTTGTGAGAAAACGGAGTCGTTATCATTGGAACGCGTGTGGAGAGGAAACCGTTCAACCCTTCTGGTCAGCCGTTATACAGAGAAAGGCATGGGTAAATTGACGACGAGTGCCTTGGAGCACGATTGCCTCCATGAAGCAACACTATGAAGAATAACAATAAGAAGGGAATCAATCGGTAGTCATCCCGTAGTTCCTAACAAGAATGGACGCTTGGAGATCGTATTTCATCGGAATTGGAAGCAGTGTCAGTACACCGCCCAGTTAAGTAATGTAATCACTCTAGGAAAACGCACGCCCGCGCCCACGTGAGCTGCGCGTTTGAGTTCAATCATGCAGATTTCTGAACCCATTCATCATGTCCATTTGGGGAGGGAGAGACATTGGACGCAAATTCCTCCCTCCCGTCCCGTTGATCGCCCCAAATGTAACATCTTTAAAAGTAAATTTTGAATTGGTTGACCGCTCACGCCGTGTTCAAAAACCGGTACATGGTATAAAATATTAAATAACTGAACGATATGTTAAAATGCGGTAAAAAAAAAACTCGCATTCTGCTTCAGTTTTTGTGTAGTTATTGCTCGGCGTGGATCAAAAATTCAAACATACAACAATTATTAATTTTTTTGCGGTTTTGGTACTGCAATTCCGTATGCGCTATTAATCTGTAATCTACGTAGTAATCTGATGATGGGTGTGAGGGGGAAAATCGAGTAATTTGTAATCTATAATCTTTCATCTGTAAAAGCGCCGTAATCCGAGCCTGAGGTTAAAAAAATGGATTAACCTAATCTGTAATCACATTACTTGGTATTAGATGGTCCACAATCCATTCTTGATGACTGATGATGACTGACTAAACTGAAATGTGCACTCTTGCCCTTCCCGGCCTGTGTGCATTGCAATCTGCTGCCATAGTTCGTTAGCCATAAAAGACAGAGCCAGCCACCAGCAGCCGAAGAACGGACCAATGAGTGCCAGCAGCCAGCACACATCATAACTGCGGAGCTCCCAATAGCAGATAGGCGATGATAGATGACTTTTAGCTCGTGTACTGCCAAAATTATCCCACTATCAGCTTCACCCAACGACCTGGTTATCCACGCAACCTTCTCTCGCCGCATCAGCATTTACAAGATGAAGAAGAGGAGGTCCTTCAACGACGACAACAGTCAATCTTCCCCTGCATTTTGCGTGACGAGCCGGAGGATTTACAAGAGCTCAAAGCACGTCGTAGTAGCATCAAGGAAGAGGACGAGAGAAAAGTCAGAAAAGTCCATTTACCTCAACCCCACACAGTAAAGTGCCAACAGTTGGAGAGCCAAGGAGAGAATAATAATAAAGATTAAAAGAAATTTGAGAAACATCTATATAGCAATAGCTAGCTAGTAGCTACACTCTCATCAACTCTCAACTCCACGGCTCCCCTGCCCGCAGATGTCACGGATTATCATTTTGGACTTGAACAGAAGATTTAGTACGAACGAATGACTTCTTGCGATCGCAGACTATCTACACGTGAATACATCTTTTGTTAGTTAATCTCCTCACATGCAATTGGGTTCTATATACATATAAATAACAACGCTTTGTGGTGCAATCTGCAATCGTGCAACCACTTATCCTGGACTCAGAATAATTCAAGTATATTTATTAAACTATATGCAATGCAGATGCAGCCTGAATTTAAAGTCTCTCTCTTTCTCTTCCTCTCACTCACTCAGGTGTTCTGCACTGAATAAAGTACAAGGGGGAAGTGTAAGTACGGCCTTCCTCCCACAATATCACTCACTCACTCACCGAATAAAAAGTATGAAAGGTGAAAAAAAAAGAAGTTGGAGAGTGGAAAATGTGTACCACCACCACTAATACCTTCCGTCAAACCCCCACGGTAAATGCGGCAGTAAGAGTCATTACGACCTCTCATGACTGAGAAAAATTTGATCGACTCCACCAGCGTGGCACAATCTACTTGTTTATCTTTGCTGTAAATAGCGAGGACCGCGTACCTTCCTGGGGAAAATTCCTCCTTTTTACGCGTCCATTCCATCATTTGCCACTGCTTCTGACGTCTGTTAAAAACCTACAACATGCACGTACAATCATGTAACTTGTGAGTTTACATAAAGTTTGTTCAACTGGAAGCGATAATACACTGATGCAATTTCACACTCTATGGTTAGCGCGGGCATTACAAAAATACAAAATAGGCTCGAATACATGGCTTCGTTCCATTATGTTTCGCTGTGGAGCAAGGCTCATAATTATTGTCTTTTTAATCCGATTTGTCAGTCTTTCTCTATACGGTAGCGGGCGGGAGGGAAATCCAATTACATTTCCGCATCAGCAATGTAGGAAAACATCTCGTTTGTCACCGTTGTCAGCAGTCCCTGAATTGTGCCACCTCAATTTTGATGGTGTAGCAGATCCCTCCTCGGGGTATGACATCCTGAGGGTTTACCATGATTTTTATCCTGTCAAAGTTGAGCGTTGGAAACGGAAGAAATTGACGACTATTATCGCACTTGAAATGACCAAGACACGGTGCGGTGTGGTGATAACGAGCTAGTATGGAAGAGATAATATGTAAATGATTTTTAGCTTGTTAAAAAAAGAAGATTGAGATCCCAAGTGCACTACCCTGACGCTTATGTTGGCGCACTCTCAGACAGTGGAAGGTCGGTGCGGACTGACTGCCTAATAAGTGCTGCTACGAGAGGGGGAAAAGGGACGTGTGTATAGTCGTCGTATAGACGATAAGGATGTATTATAAGAGGATATAATTTTTAGGAAGTTGGATGGATGCGGGGAGAGATCAGTAGTGTGTAGTGTATGTGTGTGTGAAATGTGTACGTCTATTGACGAACTGTTATGAGGCTGCGACAGAGCCGAGGCCGAGAGAGCCGAGTTTTTGGAGTATAGTTTAGTAGTAGAGGAAAAAGCTCGATGAGGCAGTCAAGCTCTACTAGTTGACCGTTTCATTCACTTCTGCAAAGACGGCCAGTGTGTCTGTCTGTGCGCACTGCTGGTTTAGTCGCCTCTCCGTTGCTGCTGTCTGTGTGCTGTGTGTGTGTGTATATGCAATTGTCACTCACCTGGCCGGATCTCGCTTGCTATTATTTGGGTTATATTTTATTAACGTGAACAATTTTTGTATAGCCTCGCTTATGGAGTCCTTCCTCCCCCCACTACATCATCGTCATCATCAACAACCGTACCGTATCTTTCGCATCCCGTAATCCGAGAAAGTTTGTAGGAAGACTCGTGTATAATTTCCACCTGAAATAAACAATGAAGGATTTCGTCCATGGTGATCTCTCTGTGTGGGTTTGTACACGGGATTGTATGTGGCGGCGGGAGTGACCTGAATTCAGCCTCATAGACAGACGCACATGCATACATACAGGGTTTTAGTGTATTCAAAGTGTTCAATAATAGAGATCTGAGAATCAGATCCAGCAAAGATTCGTCGTTGTACACAACTTTTTATTCCAAGTCTGTTGGCAACCAGTGGTAGCAGTGGTGGTGACTATTAGGTTTTTGAGAGAAAGTTGCTTTGTGATTTGTGCGATCCCGTATTCTTTTGTGTCAGTCAGGAGGATCAACATTCCGGATTTTTGGTAAGCTGTGTGAGCAGTGCCGCGGATGTTTGCGGCGCTCAAAGATTAAAAACATGTAATCTCTGTAGTGATTAGTGATTATAGTGTGGTAGTTTATAATAATATGGACGTGACAGTTGTCAAGCCGTTCGAGTTGGCAATGTGCTTTGAGCAGCCGCCTTTTGAATCGTGATGAAGCAGGCAGGTGGACCCCCCATTGTTTTCACCGTGCCGAAAGGGGACAATTAATTGTGAAGGTTATCAAGAGGCCTTTGACAACGTTGGTTGCAATGAGCGTTGACCATAATGCTAACAAGTGGGAATAAATCCGCTAACTAACTGGGCAAACTAAACTCCTGGGAAATGTTTTTTTGGGGATAACCTCAAGGTTGAACTTTTTCTACTCAAACCGGTGATAAAAAATTGAAACTTTTGAAGTATTTTCGTAGCCCGCGGCTGTCGTCACACGGGAAACAATGGAAATAATCCGCAGAGTCGGCAAACTCCCACAGCATTTTTGCTGTTCCAGGGATACATGCGGTAGAAAATTGGAGAATATCCATCATAGACCCATTAGAATTCCATGCGAGTCCTCTGAAAGAAGGTAGCGAGTGGTTGAACCCGAGGATTTCGGATGTCAGATTAGAGTTTTCCTGCGAGTTGTTCTCTTTCTCTCTCTCTCTCTCTCTCTCTCTCTCTCTCTCTTGGAATTGGAACAAAGGAGGGAAAGAGACGGTGGTCAGGCCAACGTACCGGTGCGATTCCGTTCCCCCCGCGGAGCCACATGTATATTTTCGACGTCCACTACTAATGTCTAGTAAAGCGTATTGCTCGACCAAGGTTCATTGGAGATGAGAGGCAGAGCAGAAAGTTGCTGTTGTTGTAACCACACACACACACACATTTCACCTCATTATGAAATTCAAGTACAGTAGGCGTATGTAGAATCCTGCAAGGACGATAGCCATAGTGCGAGTTGCCAGCCAGTCTTTGTAGTATACTCCCTCATCTCATCATGCTCCATCCCGCTGTGTTGTTGGCATTGCACTGCCGTAGTAGCCGTAACTAGTGTCAGTATCAGCAACAGCAGTCTGCCGGAAGTGCTGTCTTCTTGCAGAGAGTCAAGTACGTGGCGTACGTAGTGTAACGGTCACGTCTGTCGCATCATCAACGCAGACAGGAGCGAGCAAATTCCATGTTTTTCTTTTTACACTTATGTGTGTATGCGTTTCCTCAGAGATCCCACTGTTTTGTTTTACAGTTGTTTTCATAAGTTTTTCCATTAGGAAAGGCGGACATAAGGGAGAAATAATATATAGTAAGCAAGCAGAGCTAAGTCCAAGTTACGTCTGCTCGAAGTAGATTTTGGACTGAGGATTTTGGTACCGGTTGCGGCGGCGGTACGTGTTGTTTCGTTCGTGACGTGACGAGAAATCATCGTGTCGTCCACGTCGCGTCGGAATATTTAAGCGAGCATGCGATGCGCTGCTACCCACACCCCCCACACATTATTGGACACCCAACCCGCCCGCCCACCACTCCGAACAATTTAGAATTAAAGGAGGGAAGGGAATTAATGAATTAGGGAAGCCCACTCCAAAAGCATCCTATAATAATATCAACCTGCACAGTTTTCAACGATTCGTTTCAGCGAACGCGAAGAAGGAGCGCATAGCGGGAAAGCGAAGGAAGGAAGGGGCAGCCAGGCAAATATAGGGATACTCACACTGCATTCAATTACATGTATGCTTTGGATGGAGGTATCCCCTAAACATGAGCATTAATTAACTTGATTAGCATTCCCGTCCATTAGGGATGGTCATTAGGCATGGATTCGTGGAGCGTCTCTCTTTGCTTTGTGTGTTATTTCAAGTCGTTTCACTCCGGCACCGGCTCTCGCCGCTCTTCTCAGTGTGCTGACAACACACACACGCACACACACGCGCGCGCGCACACACACACTCGCACACACTCAATATTATAAGTGTCACATCCTAGGTGACAAGATAATTATTAGCACATTGTAATCTTGAACAGTATGGAAAGGATTAGTATTACTCAAGCGTAGTTATTTCGTTGGATAATAATAATAAATAATCGTAACAATATGAATCAGGATTGAATTTGATCTTATTGTCACACCTACACACTTTGCTTATTATTTTTTAGAGGTAATTTGATGACAGAGCTGGCCAGAGGGAATCTGTATACTCCTACTCACTCGTCATTGTGCTGCTGCCACCATCTGAGAGTAATCTGACACGAGCATCGGGGGGATCTGTACATTAAAGTCGGATGGACCTCGGGGTGACGGTGAATAGCCCCGGACCACATGCCCTTGGCGAATGTTTACTACTGACTGGTGGGAGATTGAAGGGAGTACGAAGCTAATTGGGCGGACAGAGGAAATCAAGGATGAGCGAGGACAACAGCAGCGTTCGAGTAGCGCTGCGGTAAGATCTCTTTTCTTTTACGGCGCTCTCTGACTTTTATTTGGTCATGCTGGTGGGGGTATACGTTTTTGTCTGTCTCTGTATACGTAGTAGTGCAGTGAAAAAAAATTATTGGTCGGACCAAAAATGGCAAGTCCCGATGGACAGGACAGATAGGAGGGACGACGGACACATGGAGGTTCTCCACTACGTTAATCTGTCGTATAGTCTGAAACAGTTGGTATTTTGTAGTAGTAGGATTATTTAAGCTCAAATGTGGGTTGGAGAGTATAACGATTGCTATAGTCTAAAGGTATTTGCTATGTAATGTACTGTGTGTAGTAAAACAAGCTCTGGAGTTGTTCCTTAGTGGTGTGAATTGAATAATTTTTGAGTTCCACAGTCGTTCGTGTATAGCCCGGAGTCAATGACAAGTGCCAAATATGGGCAATGTGACATTCAGGGGTATTTGCATTTCACAAATATTGGTTTAAATCATTTTTTAAATATAAATACTAATTGCTATGAATTATTCATACACGTGGAACAACTTCCTTGGCTGTCCATAAGGAGAAAGGAAGGCTTTTGACTGTTGACTGATAGAGTCTTTTGATGATGATCATCATGACGACACGACGACGACAACGACGGTGGTGGTGAAGATGATGACGAGAGAGTTGTGGAGTTTGTGTATGTGTGTCTGCGTGTGTTTGTTTATATGTGAACTGAAGCGTTGTCCGTTCCCCTCCAATATTTATGTTAGCTCGGAACCAGTCAGTCGTCGTGTTGCTGGCGTAATGGAATGATAAGCTATGCGCATTTATTTATTTATTTATTTATTTACAAGCCTGTTTTAATGATAGCGTATGGGAAGATCCAAGGGTTTAATTGCATGGGGGACAACGTGCTTGCGCATTTTGAGTATCTCACTTTTGAGCAGTATTATAAATATCCCACGTGAGCAGAGCATCTCTCCACCGTGTACTTGTAGGTCAACCGGCTGTGTGGACTGCAGTTGAAACAGTATTTTTATGATTGAGCCATTACTTTGAGGTGTGATGGTGATGATGATGATGATGATGATCTTAGGCAGGCGGGGGAAGATTATGGTGGAAAAAAAGAGGAGCTTTTTTATGAGGGTCGTTGTGGGCGTTATTGAAGCAGCTCTCTCATAATTGTTTATTTGTCTTTTTTCCCCGTTCTTGTGGGTTTTGTAGGATCCGCCCAGCCTTGACCCGGGAAGTGATAGATGGGTGTCAAATATGTACGAGCGTGACCCCGGGCGTGCCGCAGGTGTGGATTGGTGGGAACCATGCCTTTACCTACGATTTCGTCTTTGACTCGGATGCGAGTCAGGACAGTGTCTTTCAGACGGTTACCGGGCTCGTGGACGGCTGTCTGGATGGGTACAATGCCACAATTTTGGCCTACGGTCAGGTCAGTCGTTATTTCAGCACGGTGGATGCGCACTAATGTTTTAATAATAATAAATGTAATAATAAATCTTTTTCAAATTTTAAAAAGCGTAAGCGTGAGGCAGATAAATACTTTGGATTTTTTTCAACGTATCTTTAGACGGGGAGCGGGAAAACTTATACGATGGGAACGGGTTTCGATGTGGAGTCGCGGAATGCGGTGACGATTAGCGAAACGCAAGGGATCATCCCGCGGGCGGTTCACTACATGTTCCAAAGGATTGAGGAGCGCCGGAGTGAGGCCGTCGAGGCTGGAATCCCTCCGCCGGATTTCAAAGTCAGCGCCCAATTCGTAGAGCTGTACAATGAGGAAGTTTTCGATCTTATTGAGCCGGAAGCCAAGGCAAGTGTGATGGCCAATTTCATAACGTTCCGAGTTGACCCGTAGTTGATAAAAGTGTATTTTTCCTTGCTCACTATTGAATTTGGTCGTTGCCTTTTTGAGCAATTCAATCCTTACGTGTAACAGTGTCGTACCCCGTGCTATGACGTTTCCCATGAGAATTGTTTTGCAAGTGTGCGTACATGTGTGTGTGTGTGTGTGTGTGTGTTTGTGTGTGGGTTGAATTTCTGCGTTGGTGTCATCTTACTCAATTCTTGTATCGTTTTCTTCCCTAATTTTTTTTATATTTTTTTAACCTCGTCTTCACTTTGACAATAATTTCAAGGTTATTCAAGTTCCCTCGTAAGTTTTATTTTCTCTTTGCATATAAATTTATGTATCATTAGCTAGCGTTCGATAAGTATGGAGAGGCCTTGTTTATAAGTTGATTTGCGTGTGAGTGTCAAGATTCAAGTGGGTTCTCTCAATTCTCTCCCTCCCTCGGATCTCTCCGTGTGTGGATTTAATTTAGAGTCAAGTTTTTCCTTGTGATCAGTCATCTTCATTTTGCAATTTAATTTATGGGCTGCCGCCTGTGCGTTGAGGATGTGGAGAGTTTTTATTTCAATAAATGTACTACTCGCACACGGCTCACAACCACCATACACACACACACACGCACGCAGCCGGCCTTTTCACAATGAAATGAAATGCTAGATTATATCAGATGAAATTATTAGTTAAATCAAACTTTCTGCCTTTGCAATGTGGCCCTGTCGTCTCGAAGAGCAAAAAAGTATGTAGTCTGTGAGAATGTTATAGAGTGAATGCTCAAAAGATGTACGTGAATGGGATCTTTTATATTCTGTTACGATCCCTTATCCTCTGATGATCCTACCTACAATAGATTACTGGTTGAATGGACCGTAATGGTAATCATTTGTAATCTACTCCCGTTGTCTTCAACTCCTCTATAACGGATCATGTTGTGAAATTTTAAAGGGGTCCACGACCACTCCTCGACCAACTGCCCACATCCGCCCATGTACGGCACCGCCGAGTGAACCTGACCTGATGTCCCTCCACAAATTGGTATCCGCTCCTATACTCTTCCTTTTCCTCATCCTCCTCCTCCTCCTCAAAATCCTCCTCACGTCTCAATTCCCTTGTGATTTGTGGCAACGTCGCTGAATTTTTTATATTCATTTTTCTCCTTTTTTTTCAAAATAATTTCTGTACAGAATGGTGCTGGGAACGGGCGACGGGCTCAAACGGCGGGTTCGATCCGGATCCACGAGGATCCCACGGGTGGGATCTACCTGGTTGGGATCGGGACCAAGACTGTGGAAACGGCGGCGGCGACGATGCGATGCTTGCGGGAAGGGGCCCTCTCTCGAACCACGGCCTCCACGAATATGAACGACCAGTCCAGTCGCTCCCACGCCATCTTCACGCTGCACATCAAGCAGCAGCGGGTCGTGAGCAATACGGACGATCCGGAGTCCCAGGCCGAGTTCGAGACGCTCACGGCCAAATTCCACTTTGTTGATCTGGCGGGTTCGGAGCGGCTGAAGCGGACGGGGGCGGTGGGGGAGCGGGCCAAGGAGGGCATAACGATTAACATGGGCCTCCTCGCCTTGGGCAACGTCATTTCCGCCCTGGGCGACGCCTCCAAGAAGGTCCTCCACGTGCCGTATCGGGATTCTAAACTCACGCGCCTCCTGCAGGATTCCCTTGGCGGGAATAGTCGGACGATCATGATAGCCTGCGTCTCCCCCTGCGACCGAGACTTTGTCGAGACGCTGAATACACTAAAGTATGCGAACCGCGCCCGGAACATCAAGAACCGAATCACTGTGAACCAGGACAAGAGCTCGCGGACCATTGCACTGCTCAAGCAGGAGATCCAGTCCTTGCAAAATGAGCTGCTGGAGTACAAGCAGGGGAAGCGGACCGGGAGCGGTGGCGGCGATGACTTTACGGACACATGGCGGGAGAACGTGATGCTCCACACGGAGATTTCCTCCCTGAAGAACCGGGTGAAGGCGATGCAGGAGACGATTGAGATGCTGACGGCCAAGAATTCGGAGCTGCTGGCCCAGCGGGTGGTGAATGAGACACTGATGGTGGGATCGACGACGAACGGGATGAGTGATAATTCCTCCTCCGCCGCCGACCTCACCAAACTCGTCCAGGGTTACATGCAGGAGATTGAGCAGCTGAGAGCGAAACTCATGGAGGCAGAGTCACGGTGCGAGTCGATGCGGAAGAGCCTCTCACCCCTCCGCGGCGCCCTGTCCCCGCGCCCCGCCACCACCGCCGGCCTCCCGAGTGAAAATTACAATGACCTCATTGAGGAGGCGAAGCGGGAGGTGGAGAAGGAACAGGATCTCCTCCAGCGCCTCCGCAACACCTGTGATGATAATGATGATGATGAGGATAGCTCGGATTCGGAAGGGTCGGAGGATGACACGGAAACGGATGCGGACCCCTCCAAGAGCCCCGACTATGAGCTCGCCGCCCTCACCAATGACATCTCGGTCAAGTTGCGGCTGATTGAGCAGCTGGAAGCGAGCCAGCGGCGGATGGAGCTGATGCGGATGCAGTACGAGGAGAAACTGACGTGCCTCATGAACCGGATCCGGGCGACGGAGGTGGAGCGGGACAAGGTGCTCGGCTCCGTCCGCGGGGAGGACAAGCTCAAGTCCGTCAAGGACGAGTATGAGAAGCGGCTGAGCGGGCTGAATGCGGAGCTAAAGAAGTGGCAAGGGGCGCAGAAGGAGCATGCCCGGGTCCTCCGGAACCAGACGCAGTATGAGCGGCAAATCAGCGTGCTCAAGGCCGAGGTGGAGAACATGAAGCGCGTCAAAGTGCGGCTCATGAACCAGATCAAGGAGGAGGGGATCCGCTGGCGGGAGAGGGAGTCCCGCCGCGTCAAGGAGATCAACCAGTTGAAGAAGGAGCAGCGGAAGAAGGACATTGCCATTCGGGCCTTGGAGGGGGAGGCTCGGAAGAAGGACCTCGTCCTCAAACGGAAGCATGAGGAGGTCAATGCCCTCAAGAGGGTCAAGGGGATGAGTGCGAAGGCGAGCGGGCAGGTGCAGCGGGTCAAGGTGAGTCCCGTGAAGGCGAAGCAGCGCTGGGGGCGCATCAAGGATCACATGGTCAAGAATGTGACGACGAAGCAGGCGCTGACGAACATGGAGCAGGAAATGCTCAGCCTCATCGAGGAGCGGAAGCGGTTGAAGAAGGAAATCGAGGTGCTTATGCAGGAGCGGGTCACGATGCAGGTGAGGATGAGAGGTCACAAAATTGACCTTGTTTTTTTATTTTTCATCGAAGTGCTCCATCTCTTTAATAATATGACAAATATTATAAATATAATTTATAATAAAATATGTTTAATAACAAATGTATTAAATATTAATCAAATCAAATAAATAAATATAATAAAAATAAAGCAAACTGAATCAATGAAATAAAAATAAAATAGATAGTAAATATTATAAAAAATGTTCAGTAGTAAATGTAGTAAATATTAATAAAATGACATGAAACAAAAAAATAAATGCCATACAAATTTTAATGATGCTTATTTTTTGTTAATGTTTAATAATAAATGTAGTAAATATTAATGAAATAAAATAAATAAATAAATTAATAAATATAGATAGAATGAAAATAATAATAGATTTAAAAATAAATAAATTAAAATCAAACAAATTATAAATATCATAAAAAATGTGTAATAATAAATGTAATAAATATTAATAAAATAAAATAAATAAATAGATTAATAGATAGAATAGAAATAATATTTAGATTAAAAAATAAATAAATTAAAATCAAACGAATAATAAGTATCAAAACAAATGTGTAATAATAAATGTAATTAATGTTAATAAAATAAAATAAATATTTAGATTAATAAATAAAGATAGAATAGAAATAATATTAGATTAAAAAATAAATAAAGAT
>WJFA01000711.1:0-30717 GCA_009870155.1 Pseudobourletiella spinata
CCCCCCCCCCGTATACACCCGTCATAGCAAGCTAGACTCCCCCCACCCCCTCAAGTGTATACGCAATATCTGGACAGCCCCTAGGTGACAAGTGATGAAGTAATCCGAGAACTATGCTGGTCTTGGGCAGCTCACGTCTCCGAACAATTGGAGATAAATGGGCTGGGCATTACGACAAAGCATAAAACCGATGTGTTGATCATACGGACTTCGGAGTCACTCAGTTATGTGATGTACCACTTAAAAGTGAAAAGCATCGTGTAGAAAATATTTTATACAACTTCAAACTCCTCACAAAGTTGTGAATACGAACAGTCCCCACAGCTTGTGCCACAAGCTTTAAGAAAGTGGACTGTGGCTGTGACTCACAGCCTGTGAGTGATAATGCTTGAGTTTAGCTTGTGCTGAGAAGCCATCCTTGAATGTTATAACTTGTGCCACTCTAGCCGGCAGTTTCAACTAGTGCTTGTGCCCTCAACTTGTGCTTGCGGGTTTTACACATTTACACTACCCCTATTTTGTGGGAGAGAGTTTCTCATAGGGCCTGTCCAACTGCGAGAAACCGAAAGAAACTTCTAGCATTAGAACACGGTTAAAAAATTGAAGTCAGCACCGTCGCATTGAGTTTGAAAAGCGTTTTGGCACGTAGTTTATGTTGCCTTGGTATGTATACACGGTGAACTTGGGCAACTGAAGTTTTTGGTCAAGTGACGAAAGGTCTCTAAGACATGGAAACTGGTGATGACGACGATGTTTTTGTTTCAACGGGAACTCCACTGGAACCTTTCGAAGACGGTACGATCCCTTTTTTATTCAAATTTATGACTATCTTACTGTACGTATCTATAATTTCTTATGGGAGTTTAAAAATTGTAATATTTTTAGATGCTGTTGTGCGAAAGAAACCGGTGCCAATACAGGATCAGATTGTCACCGATGAACAAGGCCGTCGTAGATTTCATGGTGCCTTCACTGGTGGTTTTTCTGCTGGGTATTATAACACCGTGGGCTCGAAGGAGGGATGGACGCCTTCAACATTCAAGTCGACACGAAAAGATCGAACCGCCGTTTCGACTCAGTCAGTTCAAGACTTTATGGATGAAGAGGTACATTTTCGCAGTGATTAGGTTCAACGTTCAAAGCTATAGTTGACTTCCATATTTCTGTGCTGAAGTAGTATTTTTGACTATTTGTTGGTCGTATATTCACAACTTGATCCTGTTGCCTCTTGAATGTTTGTTTCTGATTCTGATATGGTTAATAATCAATTTGTTAGGACATGGGTGCATTTGGGATTGCTCCTCAAATTCTGCGACCGACGGAAGACTTTTCTTCGCGCAGACGAGAGAACTTGAAAAGGACTAGACCGACCCCAGCAGAAGGGCCCATACCGGGTGAACCAGTCTTAGTCAAAATCATTCAGCCTGTGGTGTAAGCTAAGTGGATTATTTGCAGCGAAAGGAGTTTTAATAGGAGCTTGATGTCTGTGACTATATCATTTCATTCAAGGGAGACAATGGGGATAAAAGTTCTACGCAAAATGGGCTGGCGACCTGGACAAGGCGTTGGGCCTAAATTTAGAAAGCGATCGAAGGACAAGAAAAAAACGAAGGTTATGATGATGGAAGCCAATGAATTGGAGGAAGGTGGTCATGAACGAATATACGGCTGCGCATTACCACCTAGCCGGACGAGCTGGGGAGAGGGTAGCTCTGATAACCAGTCAGACGATGAAAATGTGATACCTTCACTTGTGGCTCCAGACGATGTTGACTCTCTCCTTTGTAATCCCAAAGAGAATAGTTTCGGCTTGGGGTACAAAGGACTTGATCGAGATGCCCTTTTGTCGGGACGAGTAGATTTGTTTGGGCCTTCATTAAAATTTAAGGTTGAAAACAGAAAAATGGACATCGCCGGAGAGGTAAACATTCCGAGCCGTATTTCAGCATATTGTGTTTGTGTACATTATATGGCGTTTATAAGAATGTCATTTATAACATTAAAAGGCGTTTGGAATCGGAGCATTTGAAGATGAAGACGAGGAAGTTTACTCTCGCGATGACATGTCTCAGTATGACTTTGCATTAGAAACCCCCCATGAGAGGAAACGACGCTTGCATGAGGAAGCCCGAGAAAAGAGAAAAAGAAGTGCGACAAGCTCCGCCATCCCAGGTTTTTCTCCCGCGAAGAACCCTCCTATTCTGCCCAAATATTTTCCCCCACCTCAGTTGCCTCCTAATTTTGAGCCCATTCACGTAACGAAGAAATCCCGGTTTTCTCGCCCGAATCCTGATCAAACTAAAAAGGAAGAGTCGAGCAAGCTAGGTTTGGATCGTCACCAGTTAAGCAGGGACGAAAGGAAAGTCCTCCTCGAGGATTCAATGAGACCCGAACCTGTTGTGGGGAAACCTTTTTCTGAAGCTAAATCGCCAGACAGCTCTGAAAAAGTTACACTTCTCGCTGTCCAGACTCAGGCAGCTTGCGAACAAGATTCGAAGGAAACTGACACGGTGAATAGAATGGAGCGGTTGAAGAAATTTGCGGAAGTACTGCAGACTTACAGTTCTCAGAAACCTAAATCTGTCCTGGGTTCTTTTCAACCATTTGCCAAACATCCCGGGAAGCAAGAGCGATACGAGAAATATCTTACTCTAAAAGCTGCTGGATTTGGGGGTAAATTTTATTTCTAACACTGCTCACAAGTGGTAGACATTGCCTTGTTCAGAAAAACTTGTATTTTCGCAGAATGTCTGAAGGATCTGCAACCATCGGAAATGACTGAGTGGGAGCGAGAACATGAAAAGATGGAATTTGAACGAGCTGGTGCTCTATACAAACCACTGAGTGGGGAAATGTCATCCCGATTTGTATCCGCTAAGTCCCATGATATATCTCATTTAGGTGAGATTTCGTTGAGCGTGTCAAACATTCTCTGATGTTGCTAAAGCTCTATTTCTACTGACTCAGATTTGCTGTTTTTGTAGTACCTGAACGTGAGAAAGAAAAGGAAAAAGATCCTACCCAGGATCCTAAGGTAGCTGCTAAAATGAATTTATTTGGCCAACTGACGCATAAGGTGGAGGAGTGGCATCCCGACAGACTTGTGTGCAAACGGTTCAACGTGCCTCCACCCTATCCGGAGTAAGCTGAACTTCTTTTCTTTTAATAGACTTCAAGCAAGTGAGATGTTATAATTTTGCCCTGTTACTTGTTTGAAGGGCAATAATGAAGGATTTGTTTCAATGATGCTATATATTGTGCGCCTAACTTCTGCCCCATTTATTTCGTGTGTCCTTCTGTTACAGTTCCAAAATGGTGGGCGTCCGCAAGGCGGTACCGCAAAGTAAAGGTGCGGAAACAGTGGCAAAAGAGGCGCAACCTCAAGAACCCCCACCGAAAAAGTCTTTGTTCGCGGATCTCGATTTCAGTAAGCCGCCACCTGGACTCCTCCCGCAACCTTCCGCGGAGATTCCTGGAGGACTAACCTCATCGAACACCCATTCTTCACAACTTGAGTTCCTGAAGGTCCAGCTTGGGCCTGCAGCGCAGGATGATGTTCCAATTCAACCGTCAAGAGCTCCATTGGATTTATTTAAGGAAATCTTCGCAGACACATCGGAGTCAGAAGAGGAGACTGCCGACGTGGAAAACCAGAGTTCACTATCTTCAAATCCCGAGGTCAAAAAGTCAACTGTCCCTGTTCCATCCGGAACGATCGCAAGCAAAGCGGTGTTCAAAGAAGCACACACTATCAAGGATACAGCCGTTCATGGAGTCTTTCATAATCTAGACCTATCGAAGCTTGGTACACACGAACCCGAGCGCTCTCCAACGAATGGAACTGAAGTTCACGCGACCAGAAGGGTGTTTACTACCTCAGACGAAAATGACGACGAGCCAGTTTACGGCCCAGCTCCGCCTTCAGATCCCCGACTTCCTGCTGGAAAATCTGCTTCACAAATGGGTGTTTCGAATGCAATCCCCTCGGTCAGCACCAGTAAATTCTCCACGGCTGTCGTACAAGAGGTTTGGGTTGAAAAAGCGCCCGTCCTCAGGAAGAAAAGGAAGCACAAGGAGGAGAAAGCTCATCATAAAAAGAAAAGGAAGTCGAAAAAAAAGGTGAAGCAAAAGAAGAGTTTGCGTAAAGATACCAAGAGTCGCACTAAAATACACAGTCGACACAAACGTGATGTCTCCTCCAGTTCAGATGACAGTGACAGCAGCGCTTCTGATAGTGGCCTACCTTCTGTTACGATTCACCAGTCAGATCAAAGTAAGGCTATAATAGCCAAATTGAATGAGCTCATTTAGTTTAAGAGTACTGCGGGCATTGTTATTAAATGTATTGTACCTCAATCACTGCTTCAAAGAGTGCTTGTCAATGTTACGTCACTGTGGAATGAATGGGAAATGGTCATAGTGAATGCTAAAAGCATGGAGTTTCCTTCCCAATTCACAATTTATTCAAAACACAGTAAGAAATTTTCATTTCAACAATATAACGCGATAATAACGAGAATGTACCCGAAGACAACTAATTCACACCAGAGCCCTTGTTCAAAACTTCAGCATCAATTTAAAGGACCCAACACACACGCTTCAAATTTTCTCATGGTCCATATTGAGGGAATACAGGTGTTGCTTTCATTGTACTGGTCACAAGAGCTCCTGTTTCGAAATTTTCGGAGACTTCATTCCTGAAACAACTATTTTCTATTACTATTTTATTCAACACGATAGGTATAATATATAGGTCAAACTCTGATCTCCACATTTGATTACAGTTTACTATACTTCAGAACGGACCAATCATTCACGAAAAATCAGACTGGGGCGGTATAAACAATCATCATTAATGCACTGTAATTAACAAGTCAAGGATGGCTTGGAAAGATTCTTTACACTTACCTACTGCAAATTCCGAAGTTTACAGAAACAGATTTCATCACTGCAATAAAATTACGGTTATGATTAACATGCTGTAATGAAGTCTACTATACTACGTGTAACGTGAAGGACATCAGCCATATATCCGGAACTACAATCGCAGCATCTCCGAAAGGGTATGGTCAATGACAAAAAGCTCTATGCAACGTGGAGGTGCTTGGATTGGGTTTACAATTCTCAGTCAAAACAATAATAATCATCTAATTCGCTCATGACGAGTGAATCATATCATACGAACGAGACTAGTTCACATCATCGAATGAAAATACCCGAGATTGCTATTGGTCACCCCAAGAAGGCCCAATTAGAATAGCACCAGTCTCAGCTGATGCAAGATCTTATCGAACTTACTGGCACGCACCCCAACATGTGAACGCCACGAATTGACAGAGGAAATAAGACGGCTTACCTCAAGTTTGAAAAAATTCATTTGTAGACCTCGCTCGAAGAGTAAACAATCCGAAGCCCCACCCATCCACGTCTCCTACACCAGAAAGTATGAGCATTAGAGAACTTTATATTGCTGTACAATTAGTGTGTAGTGCAACGACTTCAGAATAGCGTATATTAGGGAACAAGTGTTCTTCATGGATTTCTCAAAGCGAGCTGAGTGTGTCATCATATAGAGCCATTTGACCTACAAGAAAGCTTAAACGAAATTAACCCTCACCTTCTAGTAAATGAGTGCCTCCCTAGCCCAACGAACTTGAAAACCACGCCCGAATCCTGCAACATAACAGTAATTAGTTATCATTTTTAATGCTCAAAATTCGAAGTGCGGTGTTCGTAACTTAACCAGTCAGAACTTCTTAGAGGTGTTTAACACTCACGGACATTTTCGGTGGTCATGTAAACCAAAAAGGTTCATCATTCTGAACAACAAAATTAGCTTTCTCCAGACCACTCGCTGGTAACTTACTTTAGACATATTGCTGGCGAAGCTTGCGCTTCTAACATCGTAACTTTATCGATGCGAGGTAATCAACCGGAACATCACGAAGGTTGATTTCCAACTCCACACGCAGGAATCTGCAAGACAAATGACTGATTACTAAGAGAACACCAACTTTCCTCTATTCTGAACTGAAACTAAATCAGAACTTCTTAGAGGTGTTTAACACTCATTAATCGATTTCGGTGGTCATGTAAACAAACTAATTCATCACATAAAACAGTTACGAAATAGACTGAGAAGTTGACTTACATTTCACTGTAAGAGCCTGGAACGGATTTTCCTTTGCGATTAAGTATCGACATTGGAATTTACCACCTGCGTTAGTGAAAGAGGGTTACTTTGCATCGTTGTATAACCCTGAGACAAAGTCATGCCATTACTCCTCTCAGGATAGTTTGTTTCCTCACAATATTCAGACAGGGATAACTATTAGCACATCATTGAAAAACTTGATGAGGGCCAACCATCACAACTCTTTTATTCACCGCTGGTCTTTCTCAAACCAGGCTAAGATGTCAAGCCCCTTATAATAAAATCATTAAGTGGAGAATAAGAAACTTTTGCTTACTAAAGAAACTTCGCGAAATTCGTCGGTAATGAGTTCCTTTCAAATACTACGGCAGGAAAAATACATAGCTTGGTCCTAAAAAACAAATTAAGTCCATTATTAAAACTTAAATCTTCTCCCAGACAAATGATCAATTATTAAATCGAAACCAATAATTTCGCGTATGCATAATGACTAATTACAATCAAATCAGGATATCATTAATGGCTCAGACAAAGGGCATCCTCACAAATATCAGCCATATGCTTGTCTTAGAAATTTTACATCATAGCCATAATTGACACTAATGAAAACTTGAATACCGAACCTTACAGTCTCGCTTACTTTCAGAAGTTACTACGAAGAGCTCTTCATCTGCCTACCCTTCGGTTTTAACTTCCTTGCCAGTATGGCCTGTTTACGATCTAGCTCTTCCTGTAGCTTACTCTTGTGTAGATTCACAGCAAAATCCATTTCTTCCGAGAACTGAACGATTTTTTTCTAGAATACACCAAGTTCAAAATTAAGTCAACACTTCCCAGCCATTTCTGAGAACGGACGAAGTCTCAGTCACTTACTGCGAGATCTTTCTGCAAAAGTGCACGCTTCACCCGCTTCGAACCCAAAGGTGTGGGTCTTCCATCCAGGAAAGTGTAATCCGGGAGGTCAGCGAATGGCCCATATTTGTTCGGATTCAGTGGAAGAAGTTTCCTGTCGGAAGCAAATACCGCTTTGGTACATTCTAGCCCAATGTACATTCATGGTAGCCAAACAATGACTTTGCTCACAGAGCAACACATGTTCAAAGAGCGAGAGAATCTTGTCTTCATATGTTTATGTTAGTACCCCAACCCCAATGATCAATCGAACGATGACCTGATTTAAGTTGCCAATGAAAACGATTTTGTAGAAAATATCAATTAGAACTAATCAACAAACAATTGAACAACATTAATGACCCATCGCATTCTGCTCTAACACCTAGTCTTAAAATAATGGAATTAACTGTTTCCCTTCACAATGGGCCGCCATGCCATTACCATTTACCACGGCGTGCTACCCACGCCGCCATCTCCTACACTGACACATTGCGGTGGCTCCCCACAACACAAGCCTACATTAACCGACCTTCCTAACTTCCAAGTCGCTTATGAAGATACACCTATTTCCAATTATGCACTGACGTGCTTTGAAATGATAGAAATTACCATGGCGCTCCAACTGAATGCACTGTATGCACGAAAAATTAGTTCAGTAAAACGTGATCTAAGAAATGTTATTAACGAAAAGTACTCCCACCTGGCTTTGTCGAAATAAGCTAAAAAGAGTGCTTTCTAAGTTAGAAGATTAATAAGATTATTAAAGCCACAGCAGGCTAAAAACTTACTTTTTCCTCCATTCTTGACCGGCATGGTCAACCGCCGCTACGTGGAAAAATGCTGGAGCCCCACACTTCAAAATTTGGCCTTTCAGAATGGAGCCAGCGTAAGATGCCCAGCAAATACTCAGGGTTGAAATCATCCTTGAGTTTGAATACTTACTTCTTTCAGGAATTTATTACTTTAGAACACGAACCTTCCACGCCTATAATTTTACTTCGGAATTCATCAGCGTCCCGACCACGTCTACTCAGACGGACGACCTGTGAAGAACTGTAGGTTACATCAGTGAGCGGAGAGAGGAATGGAACACTGCTATAGCTTCAATTTTTGCCTTGGCAACGCTTGGCCACGCGGTGGTGGCATAGTTACACCATAATGGCGCTGCTGGCAGCAGGCAGCACTGTACGTGAACAGAAAAAATCCTTTCGAAGGATGGCGTTTTACCGGCTGTTGATTCTGCCACTGAGGATTGAGGATTCATGCTTTAACTGTGTGAAAATCAGTTTCGTTACTCCCAGTTTATGGTTAGGTCAGGAAAGCGATCGAACATCCAATCAAAAGAAATTCTTATGCGGAACCCTAGAAACCGTAAATTGTATGCTTTTGCTGGAAAATTTCCTGATTTTCAAGCCTCGGGTCATGTAATGATTTAGTCCCTATCGCAATTAGTAATTGGACCATGTACCAAAATTTCTACATTTATTCTGTACTTGAAGGAGAAACGGCCTACATACCTAATATTTACAATGGAAAGAGGATATGATACTGCCTGGCCAGATTCGTTGAAAACATAAGCCAGCAAACAACTCTTGCAGAGGATCAAAAAACCATGCTACAACTTTAGAAGGTTGATCCATATCCTCCCTCAACTGAGTCCCTGTAGCGCAGTGGATAGCGCGTTGGACTTCTAATCCAAAGGTCCCGGGTTCGAATCCCGGCAGGGATGCAAGTGTTCAATTTTTGGAGCAATTCTTGTAAATTTTAGTCTGGCAGTAAGTTCTGTTCGAACCAATACATGTTAATCATGACTGAAGGTGATGTAATAACAATACCATGTATAATTGATAGAAGAAAATTTGTGAAAATGAATTACACACATGTAATCTCAGTCAGCAGTCCTCCATTTGGCGTGTTGGATGAGCACCGTAATACGCCGGCGCGGTCATACACTCGTGCAACGGCTTCGAAGTTTCGTCGTGTTGTGATGATAACTCCAGTACACGTTTAAATTCAGGCTAATTTTTTATACGAACTCTCACAGTCAGTCGTCTCCTACGACTGAGTGCGTAGAAAGTTGGTGATTTGTGAACACAAACACTCAGATTGAAAAATCACATGAAAAAAAGGTATTTTCTATTTAACATTACCGCACTGTTAGCCTACTCCCATTTACGAAAAAACAGGGAGTATAAATACAGCCAGCCAGTCACAAGGTCGCATAAAAAATTAACTGCATTAATCTACGGTTTGCAAAAGATTATTTAAATGTTTTGAATAATTCATGAACCAAATAAGAAAAAATGATGCTCAACACAATTTTCCTTGTGTGATAAAATGAGGAATCAATCGCTACCTTCGTTCGATTGTATTTTTAAATCATTTCGGGCAGCACTACAGCAGTCTGTCTCATGCTCGAAGGCATGGAACTCAAAACTCAACACAAGTCGGCGACTGGTCGAACCAAATTAAAAATCTCTGTACTGAGACAAAAAACCCAAGTACATCAACGCATTACAAATCGCAATCATGATCATTGTAATCATCTCCATGTAGTGACACTGAAAGTTATCCAGCTACCATTTTTATTGTTCGTACATCAAAGTGTTCTCATCCGTTCGAATTGTTACTGCATCGTGTCCAGCGGAGTATTAGTGAAAGTTTCTACACTTAAGTCTTTGGAACGACTGACACGATATGTGGTATAACAAATTTGACATAAAAGGGATGTATAACAGACAATCCGACAAGTAGCTCTCCCGCACCCGCTGGAAGATTATATAAAGCCACGGAATTTAAAGATGAAGCTTCATTTTTACTCCTGTGATGATGCTAAATAGGCTTGGAGGTCTTGATCAGTAAAATGCAATCCTGAATATATAATGATCCACGTGACCTAATAAAATAACGAAAATACATCAGACAAATAATCCCATTTTCTAACTTTATTTGAGCACTTAACAAGCACAAGCACCTAAATTGCAAGACCGCTCAGGTGTAAAAACCAGATACGACAAAACTAATCTTGTTAGTATTCTACTTGACTAACGACAACTATGTCCTCCCGCACTAGCGCATCCTATGCACACACCGAGTGCTAACCACATGACAAGTAGAATCTGAAGTCTCTTCGTACGCTCGCATTTGCTACATTAATTACATTAATTTTGATCACAAATGGATCAACTTACCAGAAAACCAGCGAATGAGGTCATGAAACCCTCTTTGGTCAACTCCCAAGCACCCCCGTATTCTTCCTCATCAATCTTTTGAAAGCCAGAGAAGTACAAATAAACGATTCCTCCATTGGCTACGAAAAATCTAAAGAAAGACAAACATCATAATCATAATCAGTTCTAATCTTTAAATCACATAAGTGTGATCACGATCAACTACGTAAAACGCTTCCTTCCTATGTCTAAAATGATCATCAAAACTGATTAATAACTCTCTGAAGCATAATGAAAATGTGGACCGAAGAAAAAATTCAAAGCAACCTTGGAATTGCATCGATCTCTTTTCCACCTAATCTTAACCTCACAACATGTTATACAACTTCGAATTCGCTCAATGATTTTTTAGACATCTCTTATAACCACCTCACTGGGATATGCCTAACTACAAAATGAACAAACATGTAAAAAAAACTATTACGATGATCCGAATTAAAGAACTCTACAGTCATATATTCTAAACCAGCGTAGAATGTAGCAACAAAATGACTTACAGTGAAAGCCCAACGATTCCCGTAAGAGGTATGATTCCCCAAATTAGACCCAAGACGATCCCCAAGATTTGCCGCATCCAGTATATGACGTCTAAAAATTCGTCCTAAAGAAATCGATTGACTACAATCAGTTACTCACAATAGTTACGGTAAGCAGTTTCGAAAAGTTAAGTTAGTTCCTCCGTCTGTTTCACTTTCTTTGAACCTTCCATTTTCTTTAAATATCCTGACTTATTTCGTCACTAGCCGGTTCATTCCCTCAACCTCTGTCATCTCATTGCTTACAATAAAATCCCTTTATCCTTTCATCGATTGCAAATGACATTGAAATCTTACCTTATCGGACCAGTTCGCTTGACTCTGAAAAATTTTTGACCACGTCGGACCTTCTTTGCCTGAGCCAGTGGGTTCTAATTTATTATTGCCTCCGCCTCCCATTATCAACAAATTTGACGAGACTTCTCTGCTTTCGATATTTTTGTCGATTAAATGCAAAATTGTAGACGTAATATACTATGGTGTGATAAACTCAGCTAAAAATCCTGTCTCAACATTATGAAATCCTTCCCTAGCTCGTTCCAATGCGAACCTCTTTACTAGTGAGATATGTCCAGTCCAAATTGTGATAGCTTGAATTCAGGCAAACTTCAGCGTGGAATTTGAATTCACGCGCCTTGTACAGTCATCTAAACTCAGCATTAACGTGGGTACTTTCAGTTTCCAGCAGCACGGGGGTGAACTATACATATGTATGTACACGCCGTGAGTAGCAGAAATTTTCCATCCATGTAGTAGTACAACACGAATACCGAGAGTTGTGAAAGCGCCTTTTTCCAGTTGTTCTGAATCAGTCAGATCAGAATGCTAATTCTTGGCATTTTCCACTTGAATCCGAATTTTCTATCTTCCGGAAAACCTAAATTAAATAGACTTCTTCAAGATGAGATAATTCTTTTGTTATTGCCAGCCGCGTGCGTTTTTGTGCGTTACGTAGAGTAAAAGAAGCGTGACAGGTGGAATCAAGCTCATCAGGAGTAAGTAATTGTTCGCTCATGAGGCTATCTAATGTCAATCGTTATCAGCATCACTAGTTGCTCATTCATGATCAGCTGTGATCGCTGATTCCGCCGGAAGCATCTGATTTGTGTCACATCTTTTCTGTACCACCGTAAAGTCAGAGTTACACGTTACACTCCAACTTCACACAGCGTAAGTTTTCAACTTGAGAAAAACCTTGTTTGCTACGTCTTGCGTATGCATACGTTTATTGATCATTGATGTTTTTTTGCAATCGAAGCGCTCAGGTAAAGTAGTATGAAGACCGCGGAATAGTTCTTTACATTACGATTTTATATGAGTAATGGGTAAGACTATAGTTTACCCAAGTATGGAGGGAATCAAGGTACAAATTACACATTAGATTGTGGCTGACTAGATATTTTTGATGAGAACGATAAAATCATCTATGAAATACACTTGGTCGGTTGTCAGAAATTTTTTGAGGTAAATCTGGCTCAGGGTTCTTTGAAGGACTACCTTCACTATTCAATCCAATGGTTGCACTGGCGGGATATAGAATTGTACCGGGTCTCCTGTCATAGACTTTCTCCGATAGTCTAAGAGTAGGCGCTACTACGTGGATTAAGGTACAGCACAGCTGTAGGTTTAGCTATATTGAAGTCAGACGTATCAGTTAAAGCTGTGTAATCGCTATGCTGTAATGAATGTTGAGTGGTTAGTAGTTCATGAATTTTTTTGTTATTATTTGCAGTTGTGACGACACACATGTACAGAAGCGAACATGAGCAAAAAGAAGAATGCCGTTTCTTTTGCCAAGCCTCCCGAGCCGGCTTTTCTGCGGAGAATCAAGGAACAGATAGGTTATAAAGAAAGTCCGTCCGTTGACACAAAGGTGAGTTTGACAGGATTCTTGTGTATCCGCCATCCGTGGTAACAAGTCAGCTTTTGTAGATGATCCGACTGGGGCAACGTGATATTTTATTTAACAGTTCTCTCAAACTCATAGAACTTGTGGTGGTTGACTTCAGCTTCTATTTTATTGTTTTTGCATCTTTTCTTACAGAGGGAGGCATTGCTGGAGTGCGAAGATGATGACTTCAGAGATAAAGATGATGAACAACCGACAGTTGTTGTCCTTAAACCTGGAGACTTGACGAAGGAAGAAGCTGAGAAATTAGGCGCTTTTGTGGGTTCGTATTTTCGTTAAGACCATCATAAATTTGCTACTTCGGAATATTACATAACAAATGTCCCTAATTAGTGGAGCTGATGAAAGCTCTCGTATTTCATGCCTACGGATTTGTTTGTTTCTGAGACATTATCCCAATGGATTTAGTTACTTCTTGTGGTTGGAGTCCCCGGGAACTTTTGTCGTATAAATCTATTAACAAGCGGTTCTTTAAGCCTAATAAAAGATTTCTTTTTAAATGTAGATTACTAGATTCCTACTGATTCAAGTTGAACGGGATATTGAACAAATTCTATTGCAGTTATAACATTTTCAATGTCATAATAATCCATACCTGTTTTTCCTCACCTTGCAGATGATGATTCAGAGCCTAAAAAGGTTCTGTACAAAAAGCCAACGAAGCGGCCTGCAGAAGAAGTTGAGGGGAAGAGTAAACTCAAGGGTGAAGTCACGGCCAAGAAGGTGAAAAACAAAAGTCTTTTATCATTCGACGACGAGGAAGAAGATGATGACAACGGTTGACCTTCTGTTCCTGAACTTCTTGACTTTTCTATTCTAGCCTTTATCTTCATATTACCGCCGGATTCTTAATGTTCATTTTTTGTCAGAACAGTTTACTTGTGAATAAACTTACGCGAACCATATAGAAAGTAAGCATACTTTTACGCGTATTCCATGAATTGTACTCGTTCCTTCCTAGTTGCCTTCGCAACTGCGTAAATTCATACCACCCGACTCTTTAGACTGGATTTATTCCCTGCTGATGGACAGTTCTCTCCAGCAACAAAGAACATATAACCGTTTCCCGTTTTCCTTGTACTTTTAGCCGAGCCCATCCAAGCTATTCCCATGTATTCTAGCTAAATGGTCTTTAATAACGCAAAATACTAATGCAAGGCTCATGCACAGCATTGATACCGCTCTGAACTGCTGGCACTGCTTATTTAGCATTTAAGGATTTCTTAAAAGAATAGGCCCTTCTTACTCAGATAAGGATTTTCACAAGTTCCAGGTAGACGAGTGAACTTTTGGGCCTTTATGAGAAAATTTCCAATGCATCTTTCATGGTTGCCATCAAATTCGTGCTAAAAGCCTGTTTTAGGTCATATTGGAATTTCCAGAGAATTTTCGTAATTACTCCTTGCTTGGGCAAGGGTTTAGCATGGAGAGGAATCATGGCGGCCGGCGGCCGCAAAGAGGCGTGTGTGCAAGAGCTGACCCAAATGTTTCAAGTTGGTTCAATATATGTGGAGTTACCAGTTGTGTACTACGGTGGTTCAATATTTTTCACCCCTGTGTGCGTGTGCTTCATGTGTGCGTGTGTGCGGTGGATGTGTGTAAGTAGGTGTGTATAGCCTCCGACTATACGGTGGAGTCGAACATGCACTCTGAGTGTGACTGCGGCTATGGGAGTCCTAATAGTATCCCTGAGAGGCTTGCAAGCACACACACCATCACACACATATACACCCACCAGCACAGAGCCACACACGCAAACACGCCGTCACACACACGTACACACCCACGAGCACACACCCAATAGCACACACACATACCATTACCCCACCGCCCCACCACGCACCAACTACCGTCAACGCCGCTCAACAAGGACTACGCGTGTGTGCATGTGCCTGTGAGCAGAAAACCATTCCATTTTCTTCTTCCCATAATAATTCATGGGAACTTTCGGTTATTATTAACAACTTCATGCTGGATGTGTGGATGGTAAGAATATGAGGGACTTCAAGTCATGAGGGCTATGCATCTTCACGTCCTGCACAAAAAAATTTCCTTCAATTAATAGTTTTGTACAACCCTTAAGGAGCAATTAAATCAGTTGACCTGATGAAAATCATTAGAACTGACCCCTCTAAAATGCAGAATGTCAAGCCCGGGTTTCCCAGCGGCTTGCCGGGAGGGAACGTTTGCAAATAATTTTGCAAACGTTTTGACAAAGCATTAGGATATCACGGAGGGATTTTTTGAGAGCCGGAACAAACTAAATGAAGGGTTAGATTAAAGGAGTTGAACATGGGAATGCATGGTTGAAGAATTTGATTGCGGACGAGGGCACAACCGGATATTTTTTCTCAGGTTCAATGGCCCAATGGGCGGCGGTGTGCTGGGGCTCCCCAACCTAGATTTTTCCTCCCGTTTCCCCCGCCGATTTAGGGGACCGCTGCGTCATGTTCGTCTAGTCCCCTTCGTTCATTGGATATTGTTATCCGCTTTTCCTTTTGTTGACGTATAGCTCACGTGACAACCCGTCGCCATCTTTCCGTTTAGAAATTGGCAATTGGCACCTTGACCGAGTGTCCTTCGTGCAGTTTACGTCTTTGACCCGGAGGATCAGGCCGAAATTAACCGTGTGTCAATTAAGGTTGAACAGAGAATCCTCATCTTGTGTTAGCTGGGTACGTTAACATCATTGGTATTGCTTTCACCAATGCTTTTTTCGCGCCTCTCTATCTCACTAATAGTATTGACTCGTTCCTTGAGTAAATCCTATGGAATGGGCTTGTACAGAGAAACATAGGCTCTGCATACGGACGGATAGTAGTAAAAGCGTGTATTCCGTGCAAGCCGCATCTCTCCAAAAAATTTTCTTCCTCATCATATCTTCTCGCAAAAATCCATATAGTGCTCTCAGTGTCTAATAAAATATTGGGAAAGAAGAACTATATATACACTAATTTCTGTGTAATCGCAGTCATTAACTTAGAATGGAAGACAAGGGCGAGCGAGATGGCGAGGTTGAATTGTTGGACGACGAGCCGGAAGGGAGACCCGCAGAAGAGCGGAATAATAGTGATTCTGGTGACGGAGATGAAGTTGGAGCAGTTGAAAATGAGACTAACAAAAATTCCAGTGCTGGACCGGCTCCAGATCCCAACTCAGGTGACAATGATGGCGAGAAGGTAATAGATGGGAAGGAGGGAATGTCCGTAGGAGATGACGAGGACGATAATACAAACGGAGATGGGGGAAGTGACGTTGAAATCATAGATGATAGTGTGGAAGAAAAAAATGACTCGAAAATCAGTGGTGAGGGCAGTGGTGGTGTCGGTGGTGGTGATGGAGAGGAAAAAACTAAAAAAAATGACAAGGAAGGAGCTAATGATGTGATTGAGCTAGATGAAGACGACGGACAGGCGGGCACGTCTCAGACGAGTAATCACAACAACAACGGGAAGAATGTTGATGATGAGGATGTCATGGAAATAGCAGATGAAGATCCTTTCTCAGGTGTCACGGAAAATCAAGACAAGAGTCAAGATGTCCCACCTGAATCCACCGAGAAGGTACTGGAGAAAGAGGCCGCCGAAACTGAGGCGAAGGGGAAGGACAATGACCAGGTGACGATAGTCGTCAACGATACGAAGAGTTTGGTAGAGTTGGCAAATAGCAAGAAGGAGCCCGGGAAGGAACCCACTTTGGTTATTATAGATACAAATGCAATTTTATCTGGTAAGGGCCCTGTTCCGCTCGAGAAATCGTCTTCCACGCCCACAACCAAACCTCAAGAAGCCACTTCAGGTCCCAGGAATTCCCTGTCGTCCAACTCATCCGGAGAGAATGCTTTCAAGTATACCAATGCATACGACATACCGGATGATGCGTTTTTAATCGAAGCACCATCCTTCATCGTGCCGTATGTGTTCGAACACTCGGGAGAGAAGTCCCTCAAGGAATCTATCAAGGACCTCGAAGTAGTTATACGAAAAGAGAAGGAAACTAAGGTTCAGAATGGTGAAGAAGTTAGTGAAGACGATGACATGAAGGAGAAGAAGTCTCTCAATTCAGATAACTACTTCGAAGGGCCTGTGGGCAAACTTTTGATGAACGTGGGTATGAGCTTGGTTCAAGAATTTGTTCAGACAGATCTTCTCAAGATGCAAAAGCGGAAGGCGGAGAAGGAGAAGGACAAAAGCCGTAGTAAAACGGTATCAATGCAGACTCAACAGAGTATTATTTCCCTTAAGAAGAATCTGGAAGAGAGCAAGGAAAATAATGAGCCGTTTAGACATGAAACTAAGAAGTGCACCTTCTGTAATTTCAAGACGGAATCCGATTTAGTAATGTCAGCACATTTAGAAACACCTCACATGAGGAACTACAGTTATCGATGTAATTTTTGTGAGTACACGACAAGGGTCCCGCACGAAATTTTATTTCACATGGAAGCAGAGCATATGGTCATGCCTCGGCTCGAAAGGTGAGTTCAAAGTTAAAACTATGAGCGGGGACTTTATTTTGCTCGTCCAAATATTGAATTAAATGTTCTTGTTCTTGTTACTCTTCCAGGGCTCCCGCATACCATCAGTGTCCTAACTGTGCATTTGAGGATAACTCGAAAGCAAAATTAAATCGTCATCTAATTGGATGTTCGAAGAGGTTTAAAATTGAAAAAAATCTCGAGCCTCCCCTGGATTGGGATACTCCGGCGAAACTGCCAAAGTTAGCGAAGAGCAGACTTTTACCGCAGACTCCGATGAATGCCGCATTTATGACGGCGGGTCAACCGCGGGGTGCAGCTCCTCCGTTCATTAGTATTGCTCCCAAATATCTCCCTGGAGGAAAGATGCCGATGCCACCATTATTGCAGGCACCCAAGTCAAAACCAGTACCCGGACTCATTCGCACGAGTCCGAAGATGCAGCCACCTGCAATGTCATCACATCTACAACGAGGTGGGAATATGCCAGGTGACGTATCATTTGTTGAGTCGGTCTCTTTGCTGGATAGTGGAGTAGCAGCAGAGATTTACAATAAAAACAGACCATCTTAAGCGGTTTTTATTTCAATTATTTAGTTGGATTACTGATGCGTTCCGGTGGAGCCGCTGGTGGTAGCTCTGGACTGGGCCTTTCGCAGACACACCTTCCTCTAACTAGTAACCAGCTACTCCAACAGGTAAAATCCAGATCAAGTGCTACATCTATACTTTTTTAGGCTTTTTCACTTATTTTTCGCATGTTTCGAAGGTTGTTGGAGGACCTTTATCAGTTGCTGGAGCCGCAGGTGGAAATGTGAGTGGGTTTTTATCAAAGTTAGGTCTGCTGCCCAGTGGTATAGGTGGACCAACAACTTCATCTATGCAGAAAGTAAGAAACTCTGTTAGGAATAGTAGTTCCTTGCATTTGAAAATGTGGAATGTGTTCCATGTTATATAAAACTCATGGTGTTCATTATGTTTACAGAGTGCCTCGGCCTCGCAGTCGTTGCGTAACGCGAAACCATCGACTCAGCCAAGTATATCGATCACCCCTTTACCAAGGCAGGCTGGGTCAAATTCCGCTGCTTCTTCGAACCAACCAAAGCAACCACAAGCAGGAGCTGGGAAAACGTCGTTCGTTATTTGTGAAATCTGTGATGGTTACATCAAAGTATGCTCATTTGAACTTAACAATTAGTATTATGGTGCTACTCAAGTCGGCAAATTCTAGCAAAAATTCTCGCAAATATCCGAAACTGGGGAACTTTGACTGTTGAGTGGGTACTACAGATTCAAAGATACCATAGATATGGTTCATGCTTCATATATTAATAAGCGGTGGGAAATCACCAGAATCTGATGTGTGTGGGTGTGAATTTCATAGTACCGGATCAGTTTATGTGTTACTTTTTTCGGGATGTCCTAACGTTGGGAGAGATGGTATTACGATTTTTAATTTGGTGCTAATGAAATAACTTACTTTTATTTTGACTTCTAGGATTTGGACCAGTTGAGGAATCACATGCAGTGGATACATAAAGTCAAGATTCATCCAAAGATGATTTACAATAAACCTCCATTGAATTGTCAGAAATGTCAGTTCAGATTCTTTACTGACCAAGGTCTGGAAAGGCATCTGCTGGGGTCACATGGATTGGTGACATCGTCTATGCAAGACGCTGCCAACAAGGGGCAGGACAGTGGTCGGTGTCCTCTATGCGGAAAGGTGAGTCATTCATATCAAAGTCATACTAATGTGTGCGTCTTTATGAGACTGCTTGTTACACTAACTTCCCGGTTTTGACTTCTCTAGGTGTATCAGTGGAAATTATTAGCACACGTTGCCAAAGACCACAATGTAACTTTGAAGCCTGCACACTTGTCCTACAAATGCACCGTATGCACTGCAACCTTCGGCATGTACAAGCTGTTCGAGAGTCACGTTTACTCCGCGCATAGTATGACAGCCAAGAAGAACGAACGTAGACCAGTACCTTCGAACAGCAACAATAGCAGCAGCAACAACAACAACAACAACCGAGCCAGCCAGATGCAGGTTACATCGAGACCTATGTCTGCACCGACGAACCAGAATTCATTCAAGCCCATGAAAATAAATGATGAAATAACCATAATACCACAACCCCTAGCTAACTCGAATCCCTCGCTGAGGAACAAAGGATCTCTTACTATCACTCCGCAAGGCTCCTCTTCCCGAAGAAGCAGTGAGTTTACTAACCTTTTATGTACATTGGGCCTGGGGGCAATTTTTTTGTGTAGAGCGACAGATATGTACGCACCCTGTATGTCGCTTGTGTGGACGGAGTTTCACGTATACACTCTGTTATCTAGTACATTGGATTTTCATGCGTGTGTGTGTGTTTTGGAAATGGTTTTACAGTGCCGAATAATGACGACGACGGAATTCAGATAATAGAAATAGATGACGCCCCGTCGAAAGCATCGGCCAACGGACGTAACCCAAAAGAGAATGGAGACTTTAAAGGGAGACTTCCAATTAGCGACTCGACACTTCGCAAAAGAAATCTGGAGATAAGTTTATGCGGCACGGACTCCGACAACAATTCCTCCGACGAGTCGTTCAACAGAGGTTCAGCTCACAAGAGACTCCGCAGTAGTAATATTACTATTAACTAATTTAAAATTTTTAAATGTAATCCACATTAATTTATACTCTAAAAGTTAACTCGAATTTTGTATCAAGTTTTGATTGAAGCTCAGAAAGCCAGAAAACATTTTTAGTTCGTCACACACGTTAATGGTGTACAGGATTTCACGTCCAAACGTCAGTGTCTCATGTTGTTATTTCAAAATTTCCTGTGCGGATAGGATGTACAATAATTAGTTATTTCATGTCCCTTTTAATTGTGGATTCGGTTAGGGTCGTAAATGCTGAGGATGTAAGTTTATGGATTCTGTTTAATTTATATACAATGTAACTTTTAGACATTTGAAATGTTTGATTTATGTAGTGTTGACGGCATTGATTATGAATTGTTATTGTACGTATATGGGCACTGCACTTTTGGCGTACCCAAATTTGGCTCCTATTATATTATATAGTAATTTTCCAAAACCATGAAGAGCATTTATTCCATGATTTAAATGATAGCACGGATTTGTTCATCACAAATTTGCAAAGTGACCACAAGGATTGGAGAATCAAAATTTTAGATTTTAGCGAAGCATTACATGTAATAGGTGTACAGATGTAATAAAACTGGAAAATCAAGACGTTTTTATTGGTGAAACAAATCTCAGTACATAAACTTAATCATAAAAATTACATGAGGAACTATCGTCGGCGTGGGCCTCCACCACCACCGCCTCCGCCGCCGCCGCCGCCACCACCACCACCACCACCACGAGGGCCACCACGGGTTCCACGGCCTCGCCCGCGACCCCGACCTCTTCCTCTCGCAGCAGCTGTAAAAAAATATCAAGTCGTTATGTTCAAATATTCATCACATAAAAAAACAAGAAGAAAACAAAAAACATACTTTTCGCCTCTTGCTTCTTCTTAGCCTTCGCTTTGGGTGTGTTGTCTATAAGTAAGGTTTCTAGAGGCAACGAATCTGGCAGAATGTAGTAGCGAATGTTGTTACCCCGCACAGTAAGCGTTTCCAACATGACCGCTTCCCTTCCTTTCACAGTCATCTTCACAGCTTTAAGGTGAGTGTTCATTGCAACGTCAACTCCTAAAGGTCAAAGGAAAATATTAGGGGTAACTCAACTTCATGACTACCCAACAGAATTTACACTTCTGAATCTACATCCTTGAAGTTCATACAAAATATCTATTGTGAACTTGCTCACTATCACTATGCAGTTAAATAGACTGGCTCTGGACTCTTCGACAATTAAAATATGAAATTTTTTACGACAGCTATGTCATCAACACCTCAGTTTTCAGTGCGGCAAACTTCAATTATGCCTTCACTTAAATGCCCAGAACTCTCAAACCGAAAACCACACGAAAAGCCCTCACATGGAAATGAAAGTTGATGTCATTTCGATCATCGTTAAGACCAATCGCTGCTCCGCCAGGGGGATATTCTCCAAGCTAAATTTATTTTCTTGATCTTATTTATAATAATATGTATTCTTTATTCTGAGGGCCTTACCCATAACATGACAATTTAAGGGTGACTAAGTACTTAAGCTTATTTGAAGCTCGTCTTTACTGGAAAAATGCTTGAAAAAAATGCTTATGTCCTAAATGCTAAATTTTGGAATTCAAATTAGACCTAACTACCATTTTCTGAACCAATTTGGAGGCAGACAGATTTTGCGAGGTGTTTGAGACATTTTAAAAATATATCAACATGAGCTAAATTTTAATTAGGTGCCAGCCATCACTTTTTTGATGGTTTCAATCTCAAAATAATTTCAAAGGAACACGAGCAATGTTATGTAAAACATCGTACAACTGCAGTACAAATTGTGCTTAGGCAGAAAGTTAGATGAAAGAATTCCATGAATCTCATGAGGAATGTTCAAGGTCTGTACAAGCGATATCCAAATAGGACTGGTGCCGTCGCACGCAAAACTGCCCGAGACCTAGGAAAGGAAACTTTCGTGCGCATGGCGTGGTTGAGTCCCCCAAAAATGAAATTAAAAATATTTTTCCCGAAATGCAAAAAGGAAATTTTCGTATGGGAATTGCCGTAGAAATATTTGGTCTTCCTGCCAAGAGAGGGTTTGGTCAAGAGTTCAACTGATTTGGTACAGTTTTAAGAAAATCACGACATGGGTTCCTAACTCGAGCGAAACAATTTTGTGACAAATACAAAAAATTTCACACAAATTTGCGTAAACAACCGTAATTTATCTTCTCTGGGCACTTTATGGCATTTTACATCAAAATGTCCTTTCACTTAAAAGTAAATATCAAGATTTACTAAAACTTCCTAAAAAAATTCAGGAAATTCTAAAAAAATGATTAAAAAAATGAGGGGGCCCTAGCACGACCAAAAATTCTCATACGAAAATTTCAATTTTGGATTGCGGGGAATACACTTTGGATTTACTTTTTCGGGCGACTAAACCGCGCCATGCGTGTGATGGAACTGGTCCCATTTTGATATCGCTTTTACAGACATTGAACATTCTGCGTCAGTGAATCGATATGAATCGCCCGTTGAATATTTAGATTGTGGCATAAATATCATACACACTGCGACTTCAAAAAAACTTCTCAACTTTCATTAATGCACTCACATATCACATTTTTCTTACCTTGAATTGTTCCATGGACAATCGTACCATTCTTCAGTTCTATTGTCACAGTTTCGTGACTAAGTTGCATCAAAAATCTAGACAACATAAAAGAGAGCATGGTGAATTCTAGAAATACATCTTCCCTATGTGAGACACCGCCATTCAAATAGATTTTTCATTATCGAATTTATCAGTCGTCAATTTTGCTGCCATGAGCAAACTACTCGTCAGTGTCAGAATTATCCACAGTACCGACGAATGCAATAATTTATTCTTGAACGGCTAACTTTGGTGGACAGTTTGTGAAATAATTTCAAATTCTACACCTTGAATAGGTTTGTTTCATCATGAAATTAAAAATTCATTGGAGGAAACAATGCCGCCAAAACGACCTAACTATTCAAAAATTCCTCTCAGTCGATGCTTGAACACGAATGCATCATCGGTGACACACGCAACTTGAAACCATACATGCGGTTGTCCTGCACTTCGAAACCGACTACGGTAAACTTTTACATAATTACAGTGTGCTATTATTATGGCGAACAAAAACAAATAGTATATAGATTCAAAAATACTCAAAAATCATCGTTTTTGGCGGCCTCTTATGTAAGCTTCAAAGCTTTCACAAATTGAAGATTTTCTCCAGCGCATTCAATGGATGTGCCAGATCAAGCTTTCATGTAGTGATTTTCTGCAAAATTTAGACGCCGTAATTTTAGAATATATCAAGAGAAAAACGTTCAACTTTACTCATAGCAAGACTGTCACAATTCAGAATACCGCCACCAGCGGCAAGGCTCACAGAAATCTACGAGCAACAAAACAACCTCTCCAAGACTCAAGCAGAAAAATAATTATTTACTTACCGCACCAACTTCATAGTACTCTACTGATACTCCTTAGTACCGCGCAAGATGATTCCAAAATATTGGATTTATTTTTGGAAAATCCAGTCCGTAAAGCCGCTATTCTCAGTTATTCGTTAGACCGCGAACGCTTGTAACAGTTTAAAAGTTTTGACGGTGTATGCAGGGAGCTCTAGTTTGGTTGTTCCGCTGGTAGTGCTGCTGCTGTTGTGTTTCAATTTTCCAATGTGTAGATAGATGGCAATGTGCATCAATTTTCCAGGGTACGAACAAAAGCACGCTTTCGTGCATTCGGAAAGTTTCCAGCAGCATTTCCGCGAATATTTCCTTTAGTTGATAATGTTTGCGTTGACTCGCGTTGACTGATTGACAAGGAGCCATGATCATGAAGCTTCGGATTCGGAGGCAATTGGCATGCCCTTGCACCGTTGTATAGAAACATGCAATATCTTCTTAAATTTCCCCTATGGAGTTAGAAACTCCTCAACTGTTTCGCAATTTTTTTCCACTTGTGTTATTTCCAGCAAACTGCATTTTCCTCTCAGTGGTATACAAAGTGAGTTTGTAGCTAAAAATTTATCTTCATTCGTCTTTTCGTCATGGCTTCGTTAGGACTTAAGTTCAGTGTTCCAAGAGCCTCTCTCGCCGAGTCTTGGGCTTTCGCCAGCTTCTGAACTTTGGATACCCATTCTTCTGTTCGTTCCACGTATTCAAAGGATACGGTTAAAATTATACGCACAATAATGCCCACTAGCGTAGTGCCTTAACCATTATACGTCTTGATCTTACATGGGCTACGAATATGCATAAATAGTGGCTGTAATAATGCTAATAATGTATCATCAAGTCAGACAAGTTTTCTAACAAGATTATAGATAAGCATATAGATATAGATATAGATCTATATGCTTATCTATAATCTTGGTTTTCTAACAGCCACAGCTGTACTGTAACTATGATACAACTTTATGCAGTTTATGAAAGCGTAATAGTTATGATTCACCACATTACTACTTTAACTCATCAAACTGGTACCGTGTACAGTCTAGAATCAAATCAACTAACAGCTTCTGATGTTTTCCCTCATGATTGTTTGACATTGTCAAGAGTTACAGGCGGAATTCTTACTTCCCTTCATGCCAACGTGAAGCAAACTAAACGAGCTCGTCTAGAAAGAATTGTTAGGCGTGTAAAAATGTCGGACAAGCTGTCATATTTAGCATATCGACGTTAAACTGCAAAAGCCAGCAAATTATTTTTGGCTCAATTGCAAGACCCACCATATCCACTTTTGTTTTGTCAAAACCTGCCATATCCACAACTAGCTCAATTCCTCCGACCCACAGCCACAGCAGAAAATAATTCAATTTATTAAAACTTAGTTTCTATGGCTAGTTTTTGACGTTATTTCCCATAAAGTATATTAAAATTGAAGTTCCGAAAGTTCCTGACTTCTTTCAAACTTTATCTTTACTGTCCGCCTCTTGTTTTACACGTCGCAGAAAAAATAGAAGGTTTTGCGTTTCGAAATTTTCACAGTTGGAGTGTGCTATTTTTGCAGCTGAGGAAAATTAAATGCTGGCTTTTGCAGTTTAGCCGTCGATATATGCTAGGGACATCGAAAAAAGGTCTAGCTGTCATGGTGCTTGCAGAAAGATAATATTCCAGACAAGGATCACTAGATTTGAGTATTGCAAGTGAAACCCGTGTATTAGTGTTCCATATTCCGTAAAAAATTGTAATAAAATTGTATGATAAAATTGTTGTATCGGTTAAGAGAGCGAATCTTTGACACTTCTGCAAAACCTGTATCCAGTCCTTAGTTCAACCAACTACTTCCCTCCAAAGAATTACACAAAACAAAGCACTGGTATGGTGAGAATTCAGTAGCTGGCAAGAGAGCAAGCGGAAACGAATGGTGATACTGCTCTCAGCTCGGATTATTCTGTTCCCTAATATCAACCTAAAAGTTCCGTAGCTCAATCCACCGAGCCTTACTTAATCCTGAACTTCTGTATGTCTTATACTCGAAGCATACAAACACTTGAAAGAATAGCCATTGACATCGGACAAAGCTCCATCGGTGGTTGTTCCTGTGACATCCTAAATGCATATTCTTTACGATTCGTTATGGGAATCTATTTGTCCTCACATAATTTTCTGCCACTTTTCTTCAACTCAAATCCATATCGATAGTACGGTGAAGAAAAGAAACTCTTTCACAATACCCTCGTTCATGCACTGCTACCTTTGTGTAAAAAGATACGGCTTGTCCACTATTACATGGCAATGGTCTTGCTCAACCGACACAGGCAAAAAAACAACACTGGAATCATCAGCTCTCGAGTTGCCTCTCCCACTCAGTAACAGGTGGCACCTCACCTTAATTACAAATGAACTACTCCTATTACGCTTATTATGTACATTGTACTTGCATTTAGTGTTGCAGCTCCCGAACAAAAATGAATAGAGGGAACACTAATGTGAACGCGTACTGATCAGAGTACGCGTGCAGCGGAGAAGGTGTCGGAAACGAAAGGATGCAAGCTGAGGCTACACACGGGGAAACGAGTAGCTCTATCAATTATTTAAAGCACAAGATGATCCACTCGCTTCAGGAATCCTTTCCAGGCTCAACTACACGGTGCATTTTGTTACAGCCGTGTCACCAGTTGTCTCGGCTCAACCTTATTTACCCTAAAATTCATAATCATCCGAAACGAGCGCGCTTCAAAGAACTCATGTCTGTAAAGCTTTGGCTCGCGTCCGTACCGCACAGAGGAAAGTCTCGCTTCTCTGACTTCTCTAAATCTTTCACACACAAATTTCCTATAAATGTATCATCATCATGCCATCTTTACCTTCCACGTTGTCTTAATAGGTAAGTTTAAGCTGATTTCGTTATAGTTTACTCTGAATCTTCCAGTGTCTCTATTTTGCTGGTAGGGGGTCTATCTTCTTTTAGATAGATGCAATGTTTCCAGCCCGCACAGTTGCTACATGTGCTATTCCATACAGATGTAGTAACTCCACGACTGAATGCAAGCAATTATACATCACACAATACGTATGATGGCTGAGAGCATAATATCATTTTTACTTCCCAATTTCACATTGCGCTCTAGGACTAAATTTGGGACATTCTACAGTTCATTCCACCAATTTCAATGCGTACATTAAGTACTGCATTCGGAGCGGAGGAAGCATACTACAGCCAGCACAGGATAGCAGCACCCACCCTGTCTGACTTTCGTTTTATTGCATGCGTATATTTAACCTCATTTGCACTTATCCCAAACGGAGTATACCTTTTCCAAGGGTGAGGGTAAACACTGTTTCTTTTTAAATGCCGCCTTCCCCACTCCTGAATTGGGGAGGCCCCTATCAGTAAGGGAGAAATTAGACAGGAATCTCGTGACAAAAATCAAAACAAAAATAATCCCCCCTCCCGTGGCGTGTGCGTTTGGGTGCTTCTCGTTGTGTGACACAAAAACTGTTTATGTATGGTAAGAGGAATTCAGTGAGTTTAGAGGGCCCCCTGTGTCTCTCTGAACCTTATCACATCATGCTATGAGGTACACATACGTAGTGAAGATCCGAACAGATTGTATGTGAATCGCAGGAAAGTACGTAAGGGTGTGCAGTAGAGAGTTGGCGGCCTCCTACCGGCAGAGGCCCGACCAATGGTTGGGGGAAACCACGAGCATGACTCAGGATTGGGCCGTCGTCACTGAAGAGACTCGAGTTGTGGAGGAAGAGAAGGAAGTGGCTCGTTGCGGATCCACAAGGGGTGTCGCTAAAGCCAGAGCTGCTGGCCACCAAGGAAGACGGTGGCACACCTTTCAGTCATGAGTAAGACGTCGGCAGTGTCGTGCTTGGGATTACCCTCTCACCATCAATCAATACATCGAACTCATTACCATCACCAGCAACAGCAGCAGCAGCAGCTGGAGGAACAATTAGAACATCATAATAACCATCATCATCATCTACATCACAGCTATCATCCAGCCGCCGCCACAATGTTACCTTTCGATTCTCTCGGGCTCTATGAGCCTCAACCCAAACCCCGATTTTATTTCAAAATGCCTCGTGTTGTTCCGGAACAGAAGAGTAAATTTGAGTCAGATGAACTTTTCCGAAGATTAAGTCGAGAATCTGAGGTAAGGTTCACCTTCAGTCTGATCCTACTAGTGCAAATAAGTATGTTAAGTGAAGGTTCGTGTGTCCGTACTTCCCTTGGTATCCAAGTGCGGTGGTCAGTAATAGCCGGTGCTACAGTTTGCAAGGATGAAGGGAACAACTATATCCTGAGGGAATGTCTAGAGTCTTCCCTACTAACTACCCGGACTAGTTCAAAACCTAGCCCAGTTTTCTGTCTGTCTTGATCTTGATGATACTCAGGCCGTAAGATTCAGGGAAAAATGATATGGTGGCGTGGGGGGAAGTGAGCCTGACCGTAATACAAGTGTGCTCAAGCAGTGTGTCATGTCATGCAGGCGAACGATCAAGTTCGGGTTGATGCTCACGTGGAGAAAAAGTCAAATGTAATATTTCAGGGGAATCGGTTACGAGCGACGGGGCTTTATGAAAAGCTGTGTAGCAGCGGAACCAGTTGAGCCTAATCAAGCGTACAGCTTCAATTTACCTTTATATATTCAGTGTCAACCCATTCTTTGTCTTCTCAAGTTTCTTCCGTTACTGTATTCCAACCTTGTGGATTGATGTGAACCTGTTCATGGTGGCTGGAATACGGCATATATGTGCAGGAAATGATTGTTTGTTCCAGGTCCGGTATACAGGCTACAGAGACAGGCCTTTAGAAGAGCGCCAAATGCGATTCCAAAACGGGTGCCGGGAGGGACATACAGAAATCGTAATTACTCCTTGGTTTTATTGCTCCCGTAGTGTTAAATTTGTCGTAGCTTTTGCAACCTACTATTTATGCCCTACCCTCAGGTTTTTCTACTTTGCAAAGTGTTGTCTTCCTTGTTTTCTGTCTAAAAGAAAATGTTCATTTCAGTATATTGGTTTCGTGCGTGTGATGTGTGCCGGATGAGTTGTCTCGCAATGCCCTCGTGTTTTGCTCTGTCCTACCCTAGCAGATCTATTGGATGAAAACCTGTGTCCAAGTTTGGTGTTATACATATAGTTGTCGTGAGTGCTCCTCAATGGGACGAGGAGTGTGTAAGAGGAAGTCCGCACTTATTCTTGGTGTGAAAAGCGGGTTCGAGTAACGTTCTCCTCGGCTCAGTCTCAAGTGATGTTGTAATGGATAATGGTGAGAATCGGAAGACCGAAGACCCTGATATGGACGAAGAAAGGGGAGTGAGACCTCCAAGAAGATATGCTCGTGTAAGAAGAATTCTGGGCAAAAAATCAATTTTCTGGGAATTTGACGCCAGTTTCTCAGAATAATTGGGGTTCCCATGAGAAAAAAGAAGAATCGAGTGAGTGTGGAAGAAGCGTTTTTTATGAACGGGGAACACTCCATAGCCGGCACTTCCATCATCCTTTTGGATACTTTTAATTCGAAGGCGATAAGTCGGCTCTTTGTTCCGTCTCTGCACACCATCCGTCGTCAATCCATCTTTAGCTTCGGAGGAAAAGCAATTTGAGTTGATCAAGTTTGTCCTATGCGTGATTCTATCGACAGAGCTCCCTCAATTCCATTCAAGTGTGAGATCCCGGTACGGTGGCCCGGGCTACCCAAGTGTGCAGCATACGCACACACACACACACACACACACACACTTTGGCAGCTCATTAAGACCAGAGACGACGAGCTTATACATCGTAAATCTCCTCTGTAGGGTGTATTGTTGTCCTTAATAGGCTGCTAAAAAGTATGCGTCTCCTCATCTTCCGAGTGCTTGACACGTGTAAGATGAGCCTCACTGTTCTCCCTGTTGTTCTTTGAAGACTATAGTATATAAATGCAAAGATGTGAATGAGAGGTGGAGAAATTTGACTGGCAGGGGCTTTTAACGACGATCCTCAGTGGCAGTTGGGAGTGTTCTTGAACTGACTGAAATGGGATTTCAGTTGTTTTTTAAACTCGGGACATGGACGACTGGATGGCTGGGAAGGAGAGCCAGAAGAGAGATGAAGAAGAGAATCCGCCGCGCGAGAGAACGGAAGCAATTTAAAAAAATTCAGACCTTCTTTGAAAACAAGATGTACCGCCTGGGATGTGAAAACAAATAAACTGCTTTTAATAAAATCCACACCGACACGAGCATACATAACCAGCATTTGTCTACATGCGTAGCGTGAGTGCATGCGTGTGCACACAGTTTCTCGCTCGTGACATCACATAGAAACGATAACTGACAGCTCCTGCCGTCCGACGTTATATCGTTTTGCTCCCACTGTAACTCCCGCTGCTCCTACGTGTGTCTCTCTGTAGTTTCTAAAATGAAGTTCTTCCTACCAAATTTGAATCTGATTTCACCCGTGCTCCTGCACACTTCTCCATCCCTCCCATCATTCACATTATATATCCAGCTCAAGTTACTCAAGTCGGAAGCACTTTCTCCCGACCTTGTCCATTCTCTTCGCGTCACATTTAACGAGCAAGCCCCTCTTCGGTATAGACATTGTTAAGCAAGAGATTCTCGTAAAATGTTCAACTTGTGAAAAACGTGAAAAGTCGGATTCCTGTTTATCCCCCTCTTGGTTTTATGATGCACCTATAAAGTTAGTTCTTTTTCATGGAACTGCTCCCACCCCGCATGTACTAGTGGGTTTGGATCTCGTAGACACATACTACTCTCTTGTGCCGCCGTGCCATATCATTTTCTATGCTGCTGTTTCTGGGGCATGTTGGAGCTGAGTTTTGAACTAATACTGGAAAAAACACGGTTATCTGATTTGAATGAACGCTAAACTTTTAATTTTCCACAGGCTTTCGTAGCAACTGGTACAAATCTACAGTTAGTCTTCAATCCTGCTCCCAATGGATACGCCAATGACATACGAGAATGTGACTTTGATAAGGAACTTGGAAAAGTAAGCTTCATTTTCACTACACATAAAGCCTATGTATATAAATACATACATACAAAAAAAATCTGATGGACAGTTTTTGAACTTTGAGCAGTCGTAGATTTTGACTATGTTCGTGGTAACGTAGGGTAGTTGAGTATTTGAGTAAGGCCTGTTTATTGGTCAGTAATTTTTTGTCGGCTGGATAATTAGATTGAGAAGATGAGCCTTTTGGGATAGTTGAAGGAGTGTTTTATGTACACTTTGACGGTGAGAGGCAACAATTTAGTGTATAGAATAATGAGTGGCTGTCTGAGCCAAGTACACCTTGATTTGCATCATATTTTTATTGATGAAGACGTGCGTTCGTGTGTGTGCTTGGAGAGAGTGGATTTTGAGAGGATGCCAAGGGGGGATGAG
>WJFA01000712.1:0-30704 GCA_009870155.1 Pseudobourletiella spinata
CTAATAACAAAAGGGCGATTATAGTGATGATTAGGGTGGCGCGTAAATTCGTAGATATTTATGATATATTTATGGGCAGTGCTCTCAAGTTTTTACCGTTGTTAATTCCCAGCTTCATTTTCCGAAGAAGCCAAATGCTTTAAGTCTGAGAATTAATCAAGGTTTAAGGTATGCATCTGTGCTGATAATATTTTAAGCCATTATTGGCATAGTGTAAGTGTTGCAGATATATATTACGCTACATATGGGAGTTGGCTGGCGAAAGTGAGGATTGAGGATTATGGCTTAGCACTAATGACGGCGTGATTCCTGTATAACAATTGTCACCTGTCATATAGTTTAAAACTCAAGGTGAGCAAACTCGAGTGACTGTGCCTTATGTTCCGTATGGGACAACAAGATTCCTGCAAAAGGCATTACTCACTTGAATAACGACGCTATCTGCGTCGTCAGAAGTACATATTAAAGGGGAACGTCACAAATGGGATTTTAGGTTGTCTGACTGAGCAAAGTAAAGCACTTCACTCAAGTCTGTGTCAAGTTTAGCCATTCATCGCACTTATACTGTGTGAGCGAAGTGTGGCTGCTGCAGCTAACAGGCATAACTTGATAAATAAAAACTGCTTCATGAATATCGTGTGATGTCTGTCCCTGTCCGGTCACACGTCAACATACACTCTACATTTAAAGTATGTACTAGTTATATCGAAAATAAGGAAAGCTGATTCGTTGCTTTCAATTCAAATTCACAGAACTTCCACATTCACCCTGATTTCATCCCCTCTACCGCAGCCTGCAGCTCATTAGCATTCATCGTACCAACGAAATGAAAATGAAAAATTCCATAATAGTAGCGAAGAAACGGTGAAAGAAATTCCGTATTGCATACAAGATTTAGGAAAATTAGTTCACATGGGGACATTTTCGCGCGTACGTGACTCACGCCGTCGACGCCATATGCAGCGCACAATTTCCATTCAGACTACCACTCAAAAAATTTGGCGTGGAAACTCAGGCTCGGTCCAACTAGAAAGTCACCATATGTTGGGGTCAACCTAAGCAAAGAGGAAGAACTTGCTGACTCAAAATTCCAAAAGGATTTTCCATTTTTGAATTTCGAGTTAACTTTGAGGAATCAATCTTCAGACAATCTATCCTCAAAAAGTCTATCCTCAGCTAAAGGTGTACATTAGATTTACTTACTTCGCGATGGATGTTACACAGGATTAAACCAATAAAGCAGGGTTTGGCTATAAGGGTTCCTCAAGGCACCGGAAAAATCCCACCACTATCGAAAAAAACCACTATAGCAGTACCCTTATACACTGTATGTATACAATACAGGCCTGTGAAAAACCCACCAATAAATAAAAATCATTGTAAGCCAAACCATTCTAGCCCAACCTCCACTGTATTTAAACTTGATGCTATTTCTGCTCACATAATTTATGGGAATCCCCTGTTTTATACATTCCTTTCACTTTGTAAGGAAAGCGTGGCTGTTCCTGAGAACGGCACAACTCGGTAAATAACACATGCTTCATGAATAAAGTGTGCCACCAGTAAGGTAGACATGTACCATTGGCAGACACCAATCTTTTAAAGTATAGGATGTTATCCGAATGAAGACTGAAATATTGGTTTTCAATTGTAATTCTCACGAGTTTACCTCCAACTTTGAATTAATGCACTTCATTGGGCCTGTACCAGTATCAATGATATTGATATGATGAACAAATTTGCAGTAACAAAAACAATATAACCAAACACAAAATTTCGATTAAAGTTCCACAAAATTTTGAAAATTAGCTTAGAACAGGTAAGCTGAAATCCGAATTAGATGCATAAGACATTGGAACGAGAGCAAATTTAAGTCCATCTGAAGGTTCAGGCGTGGTTGACTCAGTAGATGAAGATTCGGGTATCTTCCCCGATTCAACTGGGATGCTTCCACCCAGTCGGGGTAGAACAGCCTCAATTGAGTCGACAAAAAAGTCTTCAGGAAAGCTGAATAGTGATGTGACTAAAACATAAAAAAGGTCATTGAAGGCAGGTCTCGACTTTTAACACTGTACAGTCAAGGGGTTGTAATCACTATGTACCTTTATCGGCATAACGACCAACGCCATAACTCCGCTGGTCCCCAACTCTTGTGCTCAGATCCTCATGGAGTATCCCAATCTTCTTGAACTGGCGGGAGTCCGATACTCCATCTCCATAGTAATCCACGTAACTGTAGCCAGAGCTCCCGGCACTGCTTTCATCTGACACGGATGGAGCGTAGTCATTCCTCCCATAGCCGTCGCCTCCACCATTCCCGCCACCTACGAATGCGAATTTTCAAATGGTACAATTCTTGGATTTTACGAGGACTAATCTAATAGTACAAGGATGATTAACTTCCACCCTTACCGTAACCTCCGCCTCCATGTCCGTAGCCAACGCCGTCACCATATCCACCTGGAAAATGATAGGTAGTTATTACATTTCTATTAACTATGCATTAATACTAATAGCAATAAAAAGGTCAAAGCCTACCATCACCATATCCGCCGCCACCTCCATGGCCGTATCCACCACCGCCGCCGTGACCCCCACCTCCATAGCCACCGCCGCCGCCGCCGCCGTGAGCCCCACCTCCATAGCCACCGCCACCGCCGTGACCACCGCCTCCATAGCCTCCACCACCACCTCAAAGTTTGAATAAAATCAATTTTAATTTATTATTTTACAATTTCTTTATTAACTTCTTTAACAATAATAAAATTTGTAATGACTCACCACCGTGGCCTCCTCCGCCTAAAAGCATAGAAGAATACCAACAAAAAAACTATAGATTTCCACGATATAACAACTTAAGACTGTAAAATTTCGGCTCACCTCCATGACCTCCTCCACCTTAGCACGGATAAGGGAAAAGAAAAGCTGTAGGTCTCTATCACACACCAATTAAAAAACTACAAAAATCTTTGACGCACCTCCATGTCCATAAACTTTAACATATCCCCCGCCGCGTCCACCACCTTTCTTTAGATATTTTAAATACGCTTTTGCCGCCTTTTTGCCCCCGCTGAACCCGTGATGACCACCGTAACCGCCACCTGAGTTGAAAAATTGTTTTTCAGAAGTGTCTTTTATTCCGTGCTGGTAAAAAAAGCAATTCAGTAGGTTACCTCCATGGCCGCCATATCCACCTCCTCCATAACCGCCACCGCCGTAGCCACTGTCTCCATAACCTCCTCCACCTGAAAGCGGGAAAATTAGGCTTTACCGTCGAAGAAATATTGGGAGGTGAAGTAATAAATCAATTTACCATAACCACCGCCTCCACCATGTCCTCCTATAAAATAGGAACATTTTTATGAGCCTGCTAAACTGAGCTCCTAATGTTGCGGTGGGTCTTACCTCCATAGCCACCACCGCCTCCATAACCACCGTAACCTCCGCCATGACCGATCAAACCTTTCTTGTAGCCCTTTTTCAGGTAGTATAGGAGTCCCTTGGCGCCTTTCTTACCGCCGATCCCACCAGCGTAGTAGCAGTCGTATCCACCTCCACTGTGACCACCTCCTCCGCCATAACCTCCATAACCACCGCCGTAGCCTCCGCCACCATGACCACCGCCTCCTCCACCCCCTGCGATTGTTCAACACACAATTGTTCGAGAATTGCGATTGTTCAAGAAACAAGAGACATTTTCAGCGCAAACCAAGGGCAGAGATCCCAATGTGTTACCGTGCTAAGTTTCTAACAATCACAATGTTGTAAAATTTCTTTACAATGGTCGTCATAAGCACAAGTGAGAATTTTACTGTGACTAGAAAAAAAATGTTTGTAGTTAAAAAAATGAACGCCAGAAGATATTCAAAAAATTGGCCATTCTGACGAGATTACCATGTTGCCAAGAACCACTATCAAAATGTTTTACTGTGTATGGAATTCGACAGAAAACTTACCACACTTGTAATAGTAATGATGATGTTCTGTAATACAAATTTCAGGCTGAATGAGTTCTTAGTGCGAGATTATTATTTTTCATATTTGTAGCTTAATTTTACAAATTCGCACTGCCTGCAAATCCAAACTGTACCTATTTCTGCAGATTTCTTATGACACGGTAGAGTTGACTGAACGATGGCGAGCAAGAGAGTGATAAAGGCCTGAAAATAAGAACAAGAAATCAGTCATAGGCTATACCCATTAAATCCCTCTAGTTTTCAACAATATTTCGCTCACGAAACACTTGAGATCACTGGTAAAAACGTCCGTCTTCATTTTCCACCAAATCTTAAGTAAAATGTGATACTGATTTCACCACTGCAATGCTACGAAGTCACACTACTTTGGGGCCTCAGATCCTCTGCAGCTCCCGTAATAACGCCACCAAGTTACTGGGATCTTCCTTTAAATCTCATTCTCATTTATATAAATACATCCCAGTTCGATTATACTTAATTTGGGGTCGGAGGAAAAGTTACACTTTTCAGGAATCAATTGGAACTCCACGTATACAAATAAAACACAATTAAATAGATATGCGTGGATCACATTAATCGAAGACCAGGACGTGCGGCTAATGAATGCCAGTGAATGGGCCACCTGTAGCATTATATCTCCGAGGAATGAACAAAGGAATTAAATGGAACCTTATTGTAGGTTTAATTGGTTCTCAGAACGTGAAATCTCCCAAGCGGAATAAACCATGGGTCTCGTCCGACAATAAAGGAAGGATGGTGGGGAACATGAGAATGTGTGGATGCTAAAGACGGTATTGTTTCCGTCTCCAAATGATAAACAACGGCATGCCCGTCAATCGCGCTCACTTCGTACGACAAAAAAGGCTGCAGCAGATCAAATACAAAGCCCTCGTGCACCCTTTTATCCTAAATTTTATTGTTTCCTGTGCGTCATTATTTTTGCTGCTTTCTAAATCCCACCTGCAGTATTTCCCACTTTGGTCACATTCAGATGACGACACAAAAGGTCAAGTTCACTCATGTGATACTTACGCAGCCCAAAATAGGTTCAACTTTCCTTCTGAGCGTGCAACTTCAGCATGGGCCCACATCGACACAGAAATTTCGATACCTTTTCGATCCTTGAAAATGTTAAGGTAGCAATCGGTACACCGTGTACACTACTGGGATTATGAGAACTATGCATAAATGCAAATGAAACAAGACAACCAATATGATCCAATGAGTAGATATTCATCATATCTGGGTTATTATTAACCATTTAAAAATGACTGCGAATTTCCACTGAAACATTGAGGAAGGAACCAAAACCACAATATTCTACGACAAATTCAGTCAATATAGTAGTACAGAAGCGCTGTGAAAAATCCTACGGCAATCTTACATAGACGTTATAACCGAAAAAAAAAATACAAGCGCCCCATCCATGAGGTTCTTGTCCGGTAAAACTTAAGCCAAAGAGTGCGCGCGGAATTCGGTAGAGGAAATACTATTTCATATGTCTTCCGTTGGCGCAAACCCAGCTAGTGTTGAAAAAATGCCCTTAAAATTAAAATGAAAGGAAGCGTAATCCTTAATTATCTATTGAAGTTTCCAGCAATATATATCTCCAGTATAAAAGTTGTTGTTGTTAGGGTTTCAGCAACGTTATTATAATAATTCCCGTGCTGAAAGAAGCAAGCTATGCATAAGGCTTTCAGGTCATTTGGAAACATCATTTACAGGATGTCTTACAGGATTTAAGATCTCTCCGCGGAGGCCTACAGCAGCAGCCTCCCGCAGAGTCACACTTGATTACAATTTTGGACTTACAGAGAAGAGATCAGAAATTCCGTGCCAGCTGGTTTAAATGCGAGACTTTAACGTCTCCGACACGGTTCATCATACAGTAATTAATAAAATACATGAGGAAATCCTATTACAATTCAAAGCTTTTAAAATTAGTTAAAATTTGACCTTATACTTACGCCTACAAAGAATGCCTTCTACTCTGTAGCACCGCTTAAACTCGAGTATTGGACTCTCTTAATTATTATATAAATTGAAGTAGTATTTTCACACTTTTTATTGGGGAACAAGTAATTACGAATAAAACTTGAGTGTTCTAATCGGAAAGAAAGTATTGTGTAGTTCTTCCTTGTTCTCAACTCCTCTGGTGAGTCGAGGAAACTTTCTGCCGGTCTCGCCGGTACAAGGACATCCCACGCGAGATCACGGCAACGCCGAGGCTCAGAGTATTCACCCAGACGAGGACAGAACAACAATATGGGAACTAATATGAAGCTAACACGTGTAAACGTTGACAAGTAAATTGGAACAACATCTTTAGTATGTATCTTCTCATCAGGAAATACCTGACCAGGTCCGAGTGCTAAAATCAGCTACTATAAGAATTCACAGTACATTTTTTATGCTACAGTATCGTATCATGCTGCACAATTTTTTTTCATCCATATAAAATCCAATCCCATCATGGGCGTCATCCGCCCTCTATAAATGCCTCTTCTAATTTGTCGTGGCACATACTACAATAATTGTTATTACATCTACATAGTAACTGACAATGCCGAAGTGCCCAGTTCAACACATTAATATCACATGTTTAGTACACAAATATTCTCATCGTCGTCTCGTCTCCTACAATATATTTTACTCTGTTGTGGTCAGACTTGACCTGATCCTCCTGATTGTGATCAAGAAATTTCCTTTTAAATTTTTCAGGATCAACTTTGTTGCCCCAACATCAAAATTACGGTTATTTTTAATAATAGTAATAATTACAATTATAGTCATTTTCTGAAAGTCTTAAGTGGTTGCCCTCAAGTGACATGACAGTTCTCAAAGGTTGACTTATACATTACCATTTATCTTTTTTCGGCTTCCTTCCATTTAAAGCCGTCATTCCAATATCAGAATCTCCTCTCGAATATTATTTCAATTCTGAAAACCTGTTGTTTCTTCATGGAGCATGTACTTACACATGCCACAGCCCACATCCTTTAAAATTTTGCCGAGGCCCAAAGTTGTGCAACTTAGACTTAGAGTTACTAACTACAGAGTATTAGCCATCCTCCCGTATCCTCCAACTACGTCAACACCGCACGCACAATGCCACGCTAAAGGGCAAAGGAGACTCTCCCTAATACAAACTATGATTTCGTTTTCGTCACTTGTTAGATAAGTTCAACTCTGTAGGATTTTTAGCACGTCAGTACCCCTTCTCTCTTCCACGAATAGAAGTATAGTAGTGTATTAGTGTAGTAAAAAATGGAAGCTGGTGTCATTGAGTTTTTCTATGTTTACAAGTAGTCCTTGCACCAGATTTCTTGTATAGACCGTCATCACTCCAACTAAATCATATACCCACCCTTCCCACCGCCCGTAACACTGTGGATATGGACGAGTACTTTGTTAGAGCATATTACAGTTATTTTATAAGCTATTACACTACCATAGACTCCGAATAGGAAACAACAAGAGTTTGGCTCCACGTGCAACATTCCATTACAGCAGTGACCTCCTTCTCCCACAGTCAACATTTAGCAAACGTTGAGGTATCCTACCCGACGCGTGTGGCAGAGATGCAGAAGGACACAATAAAGGGACCACCCTGCATGGTCAGTACACCGGAATGCCCGCACTATCCTTACAATTATTACCTCCACCTCCTTTCCAAGCCTTTCAAAGTCTCCTCCTTCCTCAAAAATGCATGCATATAGGGACAGAAGCAAAACGCCTCGAAACTCTCAATCCCTCTATAACTACTGTATAGTATTACAAGGAGGAAAAACACGGATCTCCCAGTCTTTAGGGCACAGAGGCTCCTTATCAAGGGTACCGCCACGACATTGGGAGATGCGGCAGGGGAATGTACAGAGACCATGCTCCTGCATACTCTATTCAGCCTGTCAAAAATCTAACGCGTCCTCTAAACCTAAACGTCTAATTTTTCTCAAATAATATACACCAATAATAATGTCCGTCCCCAGCGCGGGGACGACGATGACATTGAAACTTCCGTTGTTGTTGTTGTTGTTGCTGTTGGCAGTTGTGCGATGAACGGAGAAGGAAAATGAGGGATGAAAGGGCAGAGAATCTTTTATTTTTTGCGCGACGACCTCATCGCTGCCCCTTAATTCATCTCGAAGGACAAGAGCTGACTGCTCCGCTCACTCCGGAATTCTTCGAAGCACTCCCAATGGATTTCCCGCTGAGGGAGGAGAAGCCACTCTGATGGGACTGGAGACTCGTCATGGATCCTCTGAAATTAGTTCCCAAACACATTGCATGTATTATTATCATTATTACTTTTATTTGCATACTTTGGAAAGCGCATATAGTGAAAAAGACTTCCAGGCATCCCCTAGCCGGAAATGAAAAGTTTCAAACTGTATTTTTTTAAAATACATAATTACCTGTAATCCGCAGACTTGAGCACTTCGTAGTAGTACATGACTTTAGACTTGGCCGTGGAGATAGACTCGTGCAAGTGGGGATTGGAGCTGAAGCTTCCATCGTGGTACTTCCACTGCAGGATGAAGTAGCCCACTTGGTTGGTGACGTGAGAGCCCTGGGAGAAATAATGAGCCGCCTTGTAGTAACATTATACAAACCCATTTACAAGCACACACACATATATATATATACACGTACGCACAGACAATGGGTTCATTGAGCCACATACACTGTCCCCTGCAGAGCAATACGGAATACATAGGCACACATAAGTACACAAATCCCCACTTCAAGTCCACTCTGAATTTTTAAAAAGTCTCTTCCGCCCCCCCTCCTCGCCCGCTCTTCTTTTCCCCGAACGCGAGATAGTTGGCAAACAAGAGGCGGGATTGAAGGGTCAAATTAATATTCAGCACATCACTCCGCCCCGCCCGGGAAACTTCAAACAAATATGCTCCATATACGGGAGCGTCATAACTCTGGAAAAAGTTTGCCCGTTCAACAATTCCTAACGACGGCGGTGGAGTCCCGAAGGAGGCGTCGCCAGCCCATCATCATTGCATATTCCAGTGGGTACACCGCTGGGAATGTCATGCTTTGAAACGGCTGGGAAAATGTCCCGCCTGTCCGCCCCCTCAAGACACCGGGCGGCAATTCCTATTCATTCCCCCCAAGGTTGCTCAGCAATAACCCGCCCCTGTCAGCTCCCTTTCAACAACTGAACCCTAAAAGGTGGCACATGGAGTGGGACGAGCTTCTCAGTGAATGAATGTGTGGTGGTGGTGGGAGACTCACTTGAACGGATTCACCGTCATGACACATGATCGGCGCCTCGATCCTCACATACTCCTGACCTTCCTTCCACGACTTGTCAATGACGGACTTATCCGACGACTCCGCCAGGATCGTCTGCGGCGCGAGCTGGAGCCCATTCGTCGTCGGCGGCGGGACGACGGCTGACGCCAGCGGTTTCTTCGTGCAGAACACGGAGAAAGTAACACTGTGCCTCAGGACGTCAAAGTCCCACGTGATCACACTGCCCAAGTCCTCATTGTGGAGGACCACCTCATGGATCTGCAATAAATTAATTAATACAGTCATGATCATCATGCACTTTATCACTCCAGACGTGGGTCGGGGGTGGAAGTTGTGAGAGGTTTTATCATCGGAGGATCGTGATAAATTGGACTCAGAAACCCCTCACACACATACATCCTACACTACACTGGATCAGTGTAGTCCATGCGCCAAAGGCGCCCAACTACTACGCTATACGGCCATTCATCACAATACAAAAAGGTTAGGGGGCAAACGCCATATGATCTGAATACACTTAACGACCTCCATACTACTCAACATCCTAAATGTCACGCAAAAGTTGACTCCAACTTCCGCCCATTTCCTAGGCGGGAGTTGGAGTTTCACCATCGTGGCTGATACTGACGTAGTAAGTGAGTGAGTGAATGAGGTGCGGATGTCTGCGTCCACTCACTCTCACTAACTCTGTCACGTCACGACTCAAAAGCCCGCAGTAATTTTCTGGAACACTTGAGGGCAGGAATCCCGGTCCATTAGCATTAATACCCCGTTGAAAAATTCATGTTTGGCATCCGCCCGGGGAGGAATGCGGAATTCCAGTCAGTCGTTCCGCACCCCGGAAAATCTCGGGGTCACTCCCTGCGGGCAGAAGGACACGGGAAAGGAAAGTAAAAGCGGGATCGATCCCTTCAAAATTTCTCATTTCACCAAGACTCGGCGGCTCTCAACACACACACACACACACACACATTTCTGTACATAGATTAGGCACGTCCATAATAACAGCTACTACACCAACGACATTCTCAGACTATGAAAACTGCCCATTCCCTACCATAACCATGGACACCTGCTATAGCCCTACTGCACCTTGCGCAAAAGTCTTCTTCCTTTTTTTTTACAAACTGCAAATTCCGACAACAACTTCCACCCCGTCAGTTCTCTTTCTTTTCCCCCATTGAGGACTTGACATACTTGGCCCTTGTTCAGCGACACGGATCTGTAGATGCTCTCATCGGACAGCGTCAGGTTCTCATACTGCTGGTCTGGCATGTAGAAACTTTTCGGGACGAGCCCACCTTCCGATATGTTAGCCTGTATAAATGGGCACATCAAAGAAACGGCCGTTCAAACGTTATCATCCCACATTCCGGAAGAAGACGCAAAAGTTAAAGTGAACGTGGCGAGCTGGAGGCGCGTTGGCATTATCGGGTGGTATAAGGTGGTGCTGCAACGGCAGATCGTCTTAGCACCACATCAACATCTCCGCCCGTCGCCGCCAACGGCCCCACGGCCCGCACACGTGCGGAATGACGGAGTGAGCACGCACGTATACCTTGCACTTTCCCCCCAGAAAGTCAGGGATGTACTCCTCGGGAATGTAGTCGGGCAGCCCATTGGGTCCCTGGTAGTCGTTCCCACTGTAGAAGAAGAACTTGGAGCACGTTCGGTCATCTATAGGGAGAGAGAATATCAACAGCGTCGTGAGGCAAAACACGTGAATTTTGAGAGAAAATACAACGAGCGAACGACAAACATGAGAAAAGATAAGAATCCTCACAGCCTGCTGCACCCACTACTACCACCATTTAGTGAAGTGAAGGTTATTTATATGTACAAATTAACGACCGGCGATAGGCCAGCGTCTACTGATACGGCTGCTCCGCGACCGCAATAAATCCAGAGCCGCTGCATAACCAGCACAGTGACGACCATATCGTGTAAGGTCTTGGGACTTGAGCTTTTGGGCAATCATCAGCCCATTTCCAGCCCGCTGCTCCCCTCCCATTTGGACCAACTCACAAATGTGTGTGGGAACCGCCAGCTGCGGAGCCAGAGGGTCCCACTACTACTACTACTACGTTAGAAACTCTCAATAGAAGAGCAGCTAGCAGACTTTTCTATCCAGCTCTAACAACCCATCATAGCTAATGCTATGCTAGCCTTCAACAACATGACTCCCATACATATCAATAGCAATTGGATAGCATGTATGTTAGCAATGTGGTAGTGAGGCAACTTTTGTACATATGTACGATAATAATTACGAAAATCATTAATTGAATACACTCAACTCCTCCTCCCCTACTTGCGTACAGACACACACACACACATACACAGCCTACAATGACAACCTTCACCTTGATGAATAAACATGAAGGGAGTTTTTATCTGGCTTGGACCAGACTGCGGCAATTTTTCTACCGAGTTTATACACCCAGAGCACAAGAGTGAATCTCCCTGTGTCACCCTACCGCTGCTACATACACACCAGTAATAATATGAGTCAACGATCGACGGGTTGGAAAAAAGCGTCCTTCATTCCCGTTCTTCAGAATCTTCTTCTTACAGCTGACATGTTTGTGTGGCAGTGACAAATGCTCCTCCGTTCCCCCATACGCAAACATCTCACAAATGACTTCATTCATGGAGGGCTCCCCATTAATAAACATGATCAACTTCCCGCCCACATCTTCTCCCCCTTCACCTTTTATATAGTACGACGGTGGACCACAGGGGAGCATGTACAATGAATGAACGAAGATCTTATGATGACGAACACAACGAGGATCCTCAAAATGAGTTCCCTTGCACTCACCAATAAAAGTGCGGACTAGAGTCCAGAGTACAGGGAACACCCTGGGGGCTCGAATAATGAGGACGCGACCCATGGTTTCCGGGTAGTTCGCCTCCACGATCTCAATGATCCGCAGGAGGACTTTGATCCCGGGTCGCCACAAGTGTCGCATGTTCAACCCTTCCAGGTCGAGCAGGAGGGCCCAGGTAGTGACGGCATGGTCCGACTGTGCCGTCGCCTCCTCGGTCAGTCGCAGTCCTTCCTCACACACGTGGAGCGTGAGGCGCAAGAGGCCCTCTTCCCCGATCGATTTAATTAGGCCTGGGAACCAAAAGGGTGACACGTATTAAATGTGACGCGCGCCCATCACTCCACTTTTCCCATTCATCTTCAACTAACCATTCTCAGTATATACTTACCCTTCACATCCATCATTCCAAGTCGCAGTATGTACAGAGGTCTCCCATCTACGCAAAAAAAGGTCAAAAAGATTAGTTACTAAAGTTTACTACTCCCATTGCAGGACATCGTGATCCTGATCCAATCTCCAAATATACTACCTCCATTCACAGACGTTCAAAAGTTCTCGCTACTAGAGACTTTCAACTAGACATTAAACCTCTTGAAAAAAGTAGTCGTTATTTCCCTCGCTTCATACAAATAGACTGGCAAAGTTTAATAAATGGAACCTTTATCATTGAAGTGCCATCCTCCGGGGAAGAGATCCCTCACAACTTGGGGCATCTCATATTCGGACAGAATCTTGTCAACCTGGTACTTCTTCCGCCACGTCAGGGACTGGGAAATGAGTTCCCGAGCCTTTTCAATATTGAAGTCACCCGCCCGCAAAAATCTCAGTAGCATCGCATCACTCGGTAGCTGTCAACCATGAAGACGAGAAATGTCAATAATAGAGATCCCTCCATTCAAAACCACTCAACCGCCAACCATCACATTCACTACTACTCTAACAAACATTTCATCATCATCATCATCATCATCGCCGTCGTCATTCATCAAATCAAATCAAATCAAATCGCATCTATACATCATATTACATTTCCACGTTGAAGGTGATGGAGCCAAGTTCGAAGTTGAATGAGTTGGGACTCCTCCAGTGGGGACAACTCGCCCAAGTAGCGCTGAATGTAGTCTGCGTCCAAGCGAAATTTATCATCTTCCTCTGTAAAGGAGTCACACCGGATGAGGGGCACAGCCGCCGAACGGTTATCTCCAGACCCGGACCGCTGCCGGCTCAGATGTGAATGCTGAGACTTGAGACTAGACGCGGAGGCTCCCAGTTGCAAGTCTTCCATTGCCGTGGACAAACCCCGCGGCTCCTTCAACTCATCTTTCTCATCTTCTGATGATCCTGCTCCTTCCTCATCTTCAGGCTTTGATCTATACACAGGGACACAAAAACAATATATACTTCATGTCAGATCCACACACACACACACACACACACACACACACACACACATAGACATCACACGGGCACATCCTACGTCATTGCATTCCCTATAATCCCTTAGGATCCATTTTTCCACTTCACAATCTCCTGATCCCCCCACCCCCCTTAAAAAGAGGTCCAGAACCTTCCTCAATGTTCATCTCAGGGGCAGGACAAGGAGAAAAAGATAAAAAATCTCATTTTCCACTGGAAAAAAATGTAGGGCAGAAACTCAAACAAGGTTTTGACCTCAAACGTTTTTCCTCATCACAGCAACAACAGCATCATGGGATGGCTGGCCCTACTCCAATTCGTCAGCTCACACAGGAGGTTGGAGAGAAAAACTTGGTAAACAATGTTCCACGCTCCCAGCATTTACCCGCGGATTATACCGACGACGACGAAGACACAACGAAGGAACATACACCGTCCCTCACGAGCACTTAATATGATGGAATGAACAATGTTCACCCCAACACAACCACATCATCCTCTGCACGGCGCCCACCCTTCCGCCGCCGCGGCGCGTCCCACTTTCACTAAAAGCCTCAGCTCACATCACATCAAATCTCCACCCATGATAGCGACGACAGCACATACATGTGGTACATGTAGCACTGTGAATTGAACAATGATCCAGAGTATGGCCACAAATCAATTTCATTTTCCGCTTGGCTACTGGAAATGATCCTTAATCACTATTGATCTCCCCCGCCGCACTGGATTCAAATCCAGAATGCAACATTGCCTATTGGTTACATAGAACAAAGCAGAAAGTGGCGTACAAAGTTTCCCGCCATTAAGTTACACACACACGCCCTCCTTCCTCCTCACACGTAAACAACGGCCGTGAGAGTAAAAATGAACCGGAAAATAAAGCCTCATTTCCCTCATCCATTTCCCCGGAAAATCCGTTCACACGCCCCACCCCCTTCATAACAAGTCCGATATAATGACACGATGCGCTGGAGAAAATAACACGTCATTTATTCTCTGACGCCCGCCCGCTCATCCCCATCACGCCCTGTGACAATCAATCAGTATAATAGAGGAGTAATAGCCCATGAGGAAGGGAACTATAATAAATTATTCATACGAAAGTTAACGGCCTCTTGACATGTATAGATGACTATGTGTATGATGTAATTAAGCAACCCTTCTTCGCCGCAAATTTACTCCCCGCGTCTCATCGCATTTACCGCAGTTACACTTTCAGTCCGTCACATGAGAGCTCAAACAATGCACAGCAGTGACTATTACGTACCGTACAAATAGTATCAATTATGTTTACGTAGGGGAAATTCCGAGCGTCTTTTATAACACATCGTTCCGCACCCAAAATCCGCACACAAAAAGTAGGACACATTCCAGGACCCACAAGAATCAGAAATAAAGCGAGAGAGCCAGTGGGATAAAGCGGAGCTGGAAAGTATCGATCCTCTCAATCATTTTACACACACACACACACACACAGAGGATTCTATTCCTGTGCATATAGCTATGTATAAAACGTACGTCACATCTGCCCGGGCTTGAGTCAGAGTTTGATGTCTGACGGACTGGAAGCAAACTGTGCGAATAGGGACACTAACATTGCAGTAGTAGTAGCGGTCTCTCCCGCCACCCCAAACACAATGTATTAAGGAATACACAATAAAATGTGCCATCAACGGCTCGGGTCTTTTGTTGCAGCGGCCATGTGTGAAACATTATTTATGCTCGCTCGTACGGCTCATAGTCAAGTCATAGAACTTTCCAAGTGGGACAACTACCTCCGTGACCCGCTCATCGTCACCGTACACAATAACTCCAACCCAACGTCTCACATCCAGCCGGCCATTATTAAATACGCCGCCGCCGCCGCCTATTCAAAAACCTATGTGCAGCTCTGGCTGGAGCTCTATGAGAAAAGTAGAGCTCACTTCCCAGCTGGTGCAATACACCTGTGTAAACAATGGCCCTCGTTATGGAAGTTGTATTATGACTGTACACAAGAATATTTTCCACGTTATTAGTACAAACCCCGCCCCTCCATCCAATTCTAATGGATTTCAAAATGGTTTTAACATTGACTTCACGTCCCAAGGCCTAGTAAATTCAACCTTGAAGTGAGCCTATGTGTGTTGAGCTTTGCACTCCTCCACCCTCCAATTTTACATCGCAATGGTGAAGTGAAGAGAACCACGAAAATCCGGCTCAATCAAGTCAGACCACACACACACACACGAGACTCTGCACAGTAATTTCCTGGTTAGAATATTCTACAATATTTCCCCAACATTCTTTTCCATCATTACTCCGCTCTTGATATGCATTTGTGTACGCTCAATAAAGTCTAATTTCCTGTCCATATTTTCCAGGGTACAAATGGAGGAGTTACGGGGCAGAAAAAAACCCATATGGATGCTACATGCATTAATCATATTAAAGCTCCTTGTACTGCCTTACGTGTGCAGAATCAAGCCTTCCTGGACACCCATGGACTTCCATCCATTGGGGGGGAACTCTACAGACTACTGGGTAATTTACATCCGCTCAATTATTATGACTCCTATTATATGACATATATAGTCATATAATGCCCCCATCATTTCCACCCAGGAACAACGGGGCAAATAACAACCATTGCTGCTGGACGCGGTGGTGGAAAACTAGAGAGAGTGAGCGGAATGAGTTCTCCTTGACGTCCCGGACAGACTCATCAGGATGATTTCGCCAAACATCCGCGCCGAGTTCCTGTCATCAGCGGGGTAGTAGTGATGCGAGTCCGCTGCAAGGCCCGACCATCATCAGGGTCTCATTACAGCTGCCATAATGTTTTAGTGGCATAGGTAGCAGAAGTGGCACATCAATGAAGCTTACGTCCCACCCAGCCCGATGAGCCAGCAGATGAGTCGGAGTGGGCGTCAAAGGGGTAATGAAGCGGGGCTCTTTCCATCGTGATATCAACAACAGCTTCCCGAATAGAATTCCCCCAACTCCTCCATCCACCCCACCGCTCTTCCCGCTACCGTGAGGATCACTGTAACGAGCAGGAGGCATTCGTTGTAATCCGCAGTGGTTCTCCTGACAGATGCTCCAAAGGAGGTTCTCATTCCTTACGTATAGACCACGGCGCAGTAACACAGGAGGAAAAGGTGCAGAAAGCACTGGGAAAATCCAGATTTCTCCATCCTTTCCAATAGCGAGTACCGAGCAGTTCTGAGAGTGAGCCGTATGGCTCCGGCTTCCCTAGCCTTACAACACATACTAATCTGTACACAAAGCTAATTTACATCAATTATGTCTAGCTGAACAAGTGATTACGGCTCTTTACGCTTACGCGGCAGGGCAGGGCTATGCATAGCTCACTGCGTAAGCAGCCGAGTCTGGAACGGATGACTATTTTATCAGTGTGTGTGTGTGTGTGTGTAGCCAGTGAAACCTTTCAGTCACTCATTGGGAGAGCTCATACATGTAGAGTAACTACAGTCAGGAGATTGAGCAGTATTACACGCACGGCAACCCTTTTCATCGTCCGCAGTTCACGTGCACTATGGCTCACAGCATTGGAAGGACGGCTCATTTCACTGCGTGACGGCGTAGTTGGAACACTGAAGCCAGTGTGAATAGAACAACTGTGGGAGCCAGCGCTGGGACATTGGACTTACTATGCTTAATACTATGCAATTTAATAAAGGCTTACTTACTAGAGACGTATTATGAACTCTATCATCCCTTTTTTCCAGGTCACAATAAACTTCAAAGTCACGTGGACGACGAAACTAGCTCATCCCTATCAGCTCTCGTGTCTACTACTACATGACCTCGCTTCATGTGGGGCGAGTGGTGTAGGTTCCCACGTGATGGAAGTGGAGCCACATAATAATAATAATAATAATAATAATATAATGCTCCACAATGAGACCATCACTTTTAGAGCGTCAACGCACCACCGTGACCTTCAATCAATCCGGCACAGACATTCAGCTGACTGAGCTGGGACAAGATCTCATGAGCGGTTTTATTAGACACGGATCAGCTCTGCGTGGCTTGAAGAACGACGGCATGAACCTGGACTTCGAAACGGTTTTAAGCCGACGTCGGCCATTGGAGTTTGCAAAAAATTGGACGTCAAAACTTCAAACGGAGGCCAGATTCGGTGGGGAGCTTACAAAATGGAAGCCAAATTACAAACGGAGGTCCGACTCGCTAGGGGGCTTACAAAATAGACATATAAAATTTGAAGCGGAGGTCCGCTTCCGTAGGGTTTGGAACAACTCGGAGGCACAAAATTCGAGCGAAGCTCCGTCCGGTAGGTTTACAAAGTATAAATGTAAAAAAAGAGGAGCAACTTTATCTGTTGGAAAGTACAGACATTAAAAATTGAAACCGGGCTGTCTTTTACGGAACTTATAAAATCGGGGTTAAAAATTAAATTGGAGTCCCCTTTGTGGGACTGGGAAAAACGGACGTAAAAAATGTAAACCAGACTCGCCTATGTGAGCCTTGGAAAATGGACACGTTCAAAATGGAACTGGAGTCGCCTTTGTGAGATTTGGGATTTTCTACGGGGGTAAATCTGCATGGAAAAATTGAGGGCGGCATTTAGAAAATCAACAAAGTGGGGGGATCAGGAGGAGTATAAAATATATATATATATATATATATATACATACACCAGAGTCCGGCCAGATTGAGATTCAATTATTCAACAGAGTATTTCCACAAGCTCCACCATGTCTCCATGGAAAACCAGGGGACCGGAATGACCTTAATTTTAAAAGCTTCCCTCTCAAACCTTAAAAGGAAAATACCTGGGATTGTCCTCCTCTGGAACAGCCTTGGCCTCCCCACTTCCATCTTCCACCCCAGCCGGGTCCTTCCATGGGGCTACATGAACAATCCCTTCCTGTTTCAGCTGGTCGATGAAGAATTCAATTATTTCCTTCCCCTGGAAATTAAATGAAAAGGAAAACCCCAAAAAAAACATGATCAAGTCCGTCAGTTCAGGTGTACCAGAGCTCTCTCAGTCAGGTTTCCTCACAGGACCTATTAGACACTAAAATGGATTCTATTCTCATCCAATTAATTGCATAACAAGCCCCTCTTTTCCGAGGTAATAAGCACTATCCACGAGGGTTCTAAACGGTGGATACAACTACACGGGAGAGGAACTCACGTTGTTCCATTTGGGGAATCACTCCTCTACCTCAATCTCTATTTCACTCCAAGTTACTCCCTAATGTGGGGAAATGTGAAAGTTTCCGGATAGTTCCCACAGTTACGGGATCATCCAGCTCCACTTAAGGGACATACGCGCGGTTATCAAGGGCCCGGGGGAGAAACTAACAAGTTTATACAAGGGAGAACTTTCAAGAGGAGAACAACTGTGAGAGGAGCGATATTTTATGAGACTTGAGCATGCCAACCTCAACTGAGGAGTTTCAATACTGCTGCTACTATACAGTGTGTGTGTGTGTGGGAAAAACCAATAAGGGGAAATTAAAGTTTCCATTATCTTCAACATCCCGTCTTATCATCCTCATCATCTGGAATGACGAGAAAACTCTTTCTGCAGTGAGAGGACTACAGAGCACAACCCACCTTGGCAATGTTGGCCGAGTACTGCTTGATAGCTAATTTCTCCACGACGTTTTCACAGCCGAAGAAAGACTTCACTTCCAGACTCGCAGACTGGTCGAAACAGGTCCAATCCGGATTTTCTGGGTGAACCTGAAGGAAAGTCCATATATATGAGAATTATAATGGAACAAATGAAGATAAATCACCATCCATTAGCCCGATGAAGACCCACAGACTATTACGACGTCTAATTTACGCTCTTGCTAGTTTTTAAAGCTTGGACGACTCACAAAATAGTTGCAGACTTCATTGATGATGACGCGCGTGGCAAAACTCTCGTTGTACGCCTCAATCTTGAGCGCCCGGGCCTTCCGGTCCAGCGTATTCCGCTGGATAAAGTACACAAAGTCCACGCCGGCAAGCTTCCTCAGCAAGTACGGTGCATCCACATTCAGTTTACACCGCCGCTCCACCACGTGCTGAGACCCGTCCGGGGTCTCCTCGTCCACCACAATGTCCGAACTGACAAAGATTGGGATCATCGGACATGTCGGGAACCGCCGCTCGTAGGCCTGTAAAATTATATGAAATACAGCTTATATTGTAGGCTACAAAGCTTGTGGAGGCATGGGAGTAAATTCAGTTGGTAATTCTCCCTGGAAATCAAGCCCTACACATAGCACCCCCAATAATTGTAATGATTGTGTTGACAACAAGTCTGACTCAAGCCTAATATCGCAACTGTCACGTAGTGCGGGACGCAACAACATTGCATCATATGATATCAAGTCTATGTATTACTACGGCGCCACCCTTGGGATGAGCCGGGGCTATGCGACAGATGAATGGGGCGAGCTCACTCAGTCATTCAGGCAGAGTCGGCAAAAGGATCTGCAGATAATAATACGGAGCCTCAGGCGGGGACCTAACTTATGCCTGACTTTACCCGCTTGGATTAACCATACCATGTTATCTCTGCTTCCAGGAGTAGACGAGTCGGTGTAATGATAATGTAAAATTTTGAATTTATGTAAATCACGGTCGAACAGCACAAAAAGTTCTTCAACTTCCTACAAAGTACTGACAACATATTAACGTTGGTCCAACTTCAAAATTACCTGTCGCCCAGGATATGAGCAGTGAAATTACATCCCCAGGGAACAAATATACATATACAGATAGATACAGCGAACTGACAGAGCTCTGCAAGTGCAAAGTAGCACGTGAGCAGGCGGATCACGTTGTAAAAGCTTATGTACGCTCTGACGGGCTCGAAGATGCATGGGAAAGTGAGCTTTTCCGATCCCACATAAGCTTGCAACAAAGTTTGGAAGAGAACAAATAAGGATTATTTGGCTACATGAAAATGTTAACATTACTGCCTGACACGGAACACGAGTCTCATCACATCCCACAGCGCGACACAACTCTCAGCAACAGCATACTCTCATGTAATTACAAGCTAATGGGTCCAATGTGTGTTCCAGTTCCAATAGAACCAGAACTGTGAGCTTCGGGTGTTGCAGGAAAGTATGTCCGCCTGATGGTGTTTCACAGAACTTGATAATTGTGATGAACGGCCTGAGATCAATGGTGATGCCGCAACTCCTGGAACAAGCTACTCAAGCTAGTTTGGGGAAAACTTTGTGCAGCCGAGTGGGAATTTCATTACCGGGAGGAAACGACGGGGCTTTGAGAACATTCGGGGTGACCAAATTGGAAAGGAGCTTATCTGCTCCCGTGTGGGAACAGCTTTTGCATTTTTTCGGGGGAAAATTCAAGGTCAAAAGCATCAACATGAAAACAATGACAGTATCAGATTGGAGTCCCTCCGGGGACTCACAAATCACGGGCATGATAATACCAGCTCTGTAGTAGGAGTGTTTTCAACAACAAACATTTCGCAACTTGACGTATGCATCATATACAGAACAGTGGAACTGGGATCAGGGTGTTTATTTACAAATGGCTTACATTTATACTGCATGAAGGTGAGGGTATTTATTTGGAAACTACTCAAGTTTCTACTGCAAGGTGAAGGTATTTATTGGGACACGACTCAAATTTCCACTGCACGAAGCTGGGGGTATTTCTTAGGAAAAGACTCAAATTTCTAGTGCCTATAAGGTGAGGGATCATCAATTATTACGCGTGGCTAAATTTCCGGCGGAACTCAGGTGTGGGTCTTTATTTAAAAATGGCGAAAATTCATACGGATCTGAGGTGAAAGTCATGATTTGCAAATGGCAAAAAATCCTATGGACCTCAGGTGGGCATCGTTAATTACAAACTTGAACTTTTTAGTAGACTGAAAAGATATATTTTGTCAAATTAAGCGTGACTCTGTTCCACATCGAAAGCAGGATCTGTATTCATACAATTGATTGGCTGTGATGACACAACAGGATAGACTGGGACTAGAATCATGGTATGAGGATCTTCAAGGTGACTCTTCAAAATCATCAATAACTGGCTCCATCAATCGGGATAGGAATTCAAGGAGCGGGAGTTCTACAATCTCGTTTCTAGGGGAGCGGGAAATAAAAGGAAAGGCTTCAGGAAATCATCTCACTCATGCAAGTAATACAAAATCAATCGTATACACCAATAAGGAAAAACTGGGAGAAGGTATATTACCCGAGGAAACTTGCACTTGACTATTATGATGATGACTTTATGTACAGAGAGCATTCAGGCATTTACATCTATCATCACAGGCTTTCTGTGACCCGGAAAACGGATAGCTGCGGATATTAGCTCTTAATACCTCCGCCAATGCATACAAATAAAACTAGATTATGCATCGCATCCCATTCACCACGATGCAACTGAAAACACTCGTCCAGTCCAGATCATTTTCATCACACACAAACACAAATCATCTTCCTTCTGCTTAAATAAGCACACATACACATGAACGATACCAGCTGCAGCCTACAGGATTGTAATTTAGTTTTGACCGCTTTTCCAATTCATTTACCGCAGCAGAAATATACGTCCCTCTGTGATCCCATTACCTACGGCTAGTTCACACTAAAGTGTAAAAAATCCTGCGCTAAACATAGCTCTGCCTTATAAATAGTAATTAAACTTACAAAAACATAAAATTTTCACAGTGCAAATAAGCAAGTTAACTTACAGCCATGACCAATTCGAAAGGGTACTTGTAGACCCGTACGGGTGACTGATACTTCTGAACCATCTTCTCTCAAGTTTTTCCTCCAAGCGGATGAATTTTTATAGATTTATTAACGGTGGCGGCGGGGGGCCAGAGCGGAGATTCGGATCCCAATGTATTGCTGTATAGATTAACAATGGGAAGCACAGGGCAATGTGGAATTTGTTGGGTCGGCTAAGGTTCAATGACTGATTGGGGATGATGACGATGAATGGTAACCCAGGTCCAGCTGGGTTGATGGACACTCAAAAACAGTGTTAGGACCGATGTTGTGGATCCTTATTCACAATAGTCAGCATCACTGATAATGTACCACCGAGTAAGTCAGTACTAGCTGTGGATACAGGGAAATCAAACTGGAAAGAAGATCAACAGATTTGTTAAACGCTGTTTGAACAATGATATGTCCACATTCTCTCTCTTGTTTACCGTCGGGTGAAAAATGTCAAAAACTAGCTCAGCTGACGAGACTCGCTTAACAGCAGGAAGCAGATATACCTACTGCGGACTGGGAAATCTGATCAACGAACACCCGGCGACCTCACTGAATCTTAGCTGGAGAAATTAGATCAGGAGAGACAGAAAATAATAGTAACGAGAGATACAGCGAGTGAGAGTTCCAGCACTCACACGTCCGCCAATGCTGTCGACTCCTCGTACACTGCGGGCTTGAAAAAGAAACTCTTCAGCTGGTGGTTCAGACTGTGCATACACACTCCAAGCTAGATTGTGTGTGTGTGTGTGTGTATACAAGAGAAGACACTTGACTGGATATATAACTCTCCTGGACCGTTTAAATGGTCTTGGGTCTTTATTGAATCTCGCATGTAGGTGTAGGATCGTATGAGCATATACCTTCTCCGGAAAGTTTTCGCAACGGGAGATTAGGTCAAACAAAAGCCGTGCGCAAGTGAGTAGGACACACACTACCGCGAAGTAGTACTCCCGACGGTATAATAATATGTGTATAACTCCGACTCCGATATTCTCTTTCAGTGGGCTCCAGGCGGGAGGGGGGTGCTCAGGCAGAATGAGTTGCTCAATGAAACTTTCTGCACATTTCGTACACACACACATACAAACTGCACTTCGTAACTCTTCTATATGTAAGTTTAGAATAGAGGAGCAAGACCATCAGCGGGTTGTCCCGATCCGGGGTAACTTTCCTGCAAACTGTCTGTAGGAATGAGTTATTGACTATACACTTTGGCTACGATCAGATCCCACAATGCAGTTACCCAGGACGATGAATGTAGTATGGAGAATAATGTGGTTGTCAAGTAAATTGATGAAGGTGAAATTTTTGTGCTGAATTTCACTGGCGCACATACACACACTCACACACAACAATGTACAGACAGAGACGGACAAACAGGCTGGTCAAACCACAGGTTGGACCTATAGCCAAAGGCAATTTCACATCATGATGTCACTTCTGTTTTCTGCCTTAATGGAAGCAAATGACTGTCAAGAGAGTATGTGGATAATTTACTTAATACTAAATCCTCATTCTATGCAATTCGGCGTTATTCTCGCCTTGAGGATTGCATGCACGGGGAAGTATAATTTTTGCCAATAACAAATGAATTATTGTATATATTTGTGTGCGGGGGATACTGGGGTGACTAAGCCTTGGAGTTGGCTACGCCATCGAGGGAGTTACGTTGAAACTTTTTAGATTTGTCGTACAGCAGATGGCAGGAAAATGTTTTTCAACAAATCTACGGTTGTACTTCCACATAATTAAATTTGATTTGCAATTACGGTTTGAGATAATTGAAACTCTTATTTCATTTAAATTACGCAGTCTGGAAAATTGTACTCACATTTAAAGTGCACGTAAATAGCTCTAATGCAACAATAACAGTGGCTTCTTCAATTTCCACACCACTCGTCCATGTTTCGGAAGGAGCTGCGATCATTGTTTGTTGACGGATTGAAGAAAATCCCTAAACCGACCGCGAAAATACCTCGGTGGACAATGACGATGAGTCTTATATTTGAGTGAACTGAAGCAAAGTATATTAAAAGTTGTTCATATACTAAAATAATATGCCGGAATAATAACTTTTTGTTATTACTTCACGAGTCTTTCCAGGAGGCAAAATATTCTTAAAAGTACAAATGGAGGCTTCGACTCTGGGAATCGCCGAACCGTAAACTTCATTTCACCCTCCTACCCTCTGACCATTCCAGTACTTGGATTGGTTCAGTTGAAACAGTCAAAGTAATAGGGAAAACATGAGACAAGATAAGAAATGCGACTAACTGTTAGGAATACTGGAGCATTTAAAAACTTGAATCTGGCCAAATGGGATTGTCTGTCCAGACCAGATCCCTTTCAGTTTGACACCTGCCGGAGGGAACGAACTGCTCCAGAATGCGAACTAGGACATCATGTAAATGTCAGTTCAAAAGCCGCTAGTCATTTCATCATGCCGTAAATCCTGGAGGAATTGGAGCACTGGAACAATACATAATAACACTTTCGATTGCAATGGTCCTCTGTGAAGGGGACCCGGACCTCCGTTCCGTGCCGATTCCTATGCGCAATGTAGGCCTTTCCAGAAAGGGACGAGCTTCAGTGCAGCACTTAAAGGACCTCAGGTTCGTCGAGGTTCTCAGTGAATTTAAACTTAAAATAGAAAGTAACAGGATATGGACAGGCGTGAGCGTCGTGCCAAAGTTTATTTAGTCAAGTGCCCTACATCTTCAATCATCAGTGTCCAGCTTCTTTTCTGGAGTGACAGGAGTTACTTCCACTCCTCTTCAAAGTCTTCAACAGTTCACAGCAACTGCTTCTTCCGTTCACGAATATAAGCATTACAAAATTGTGCGCACCATCTCGAAAGTAAGTGATTTCGTAGAATTTGGGAACATTTCTAAGAATTTTTATTTACTGCCGATCTCAGAAATACTGTAAATGTTTTGCTTTGAATTTTCATTCGCTCCCCATGTCAAAACTTTTGTGAATACTCACATCTGCTACAGATTTTTAAAAAACTTGTGCAGGAAAGTATGGATTTTAATGCATTCTGTTTATCTACTTGCAGGATGAAGCGTTGTGAAACGTACGCACTCACATATGCCGCGGCGGTTCTACTCCAGTTTCACATTGCCCTGGCCAGCCCACAGTACCAGCACGTCTGGGCTGAGGATCAGCCATCCCAGGCTTACACCGTTTACAATGGAAAAGTCTACGTTCATCCCAAGGAAAAAGGTTTCTTCTCCAACTTGTTCAGCTTGGAAAATCTTTACACGAACCCCGTCGTGCAGACGGTGCTCGGCTGGACGGACTCTTGGTACGGGAGTGGTTCCTCCATGCTAAACGAAACGGAAGAAGGTCTCACAGACACATTGTCCGGCACCGGTAGTTCCAACTACCCGCAGTATTCCAGCAGCAGCAGTAGCAACACCCAACTGTACAATCTCCCAAACCAGGGTAACCAACTCCAGTACCCCAGCGCTGGTTATAACAAGAACATTCTTTCATCCCCGGATGACAAATACAGACAGCCTCAGCGTCAACCTGGAGAGTATGGCAAGGGACCTGCAATGCCAGCACACCCGTATTCCACCCCGTATCAGCAAATGCCCCACTTCCAGCCCAAACCCCAACCGCCGCAAATGGCTCAATACCCTCAGCTGGCTGCCTATGGACCCAACTATGGTCAGCCACCCATGCCACCGCCGCAGACCGTCAATGTGTATCAGTATCCTTACGGAGAACCGGCAGGGGAAGTAATCAACTCTATTGAGACTCAAGGTCCTATCCAGGCGATAATCACCCAGACAACGACGACCCAAGAACGCAACTTCCGTGCTGGCTCTTCATCCTCCTCACTTAAACCAACAGCTCCGATGGATTCTCAACATTCCCTAGACAAGAATCACGTGGATAAACCAGCGGCAAAAAGCTATGAGAATACTCCGCCGGTTAAATCGGAATCTGGAGGACCCAAGGCCAGCCCTAAGTCGGATGATGCATCTGATTTGACGGAGGACCATTACCCTTGTCCAACTGTAGGGCAGTGGAAGTGGGATGGCGAAGTCTGCATCGCCATAGGACCCGCTCCCACCTGGGCTTGCCGACCCAAAGACTTGGCCACGTCTGGGAGGATTGCCATTTGCAGGAACAAGATCTACTTTCCTAATGAAGGGGTAACGGTGTAGGGAGCACTGTCGGGTTGACTGCGTGGAATAAGTTATTTGTGTAAGTCTGTGTATGTGCATGTGTAAGTTTACTGCGAAACGTGAAATGGGTACAAATTTTAAGACTGCAGGAAAACGTGGGTTTTGTTGTATATATATATATACATATAAATATACAAGAGAAAATACTGACCTGATTTTCTTAATGAATGTACGGGGATGTTCATTTCAATTTTTAATCTAGTATTTTAGCTCCATTTGTTATTACTTGATGCATTTGGGTGAATGTATGTACTTGTGTTTGGAGCAGGATGATATACTTATTAAATTATTCTCCAACTTAACTTGTGAATGATTAACTGGGTCATAGCAGCGTCATGCTCAAGGAGATTCTTATCAAAACCTCTGGTCATTACCCTTTCCCAACATTAAAGATTTTGATCTGGAACAAGATCCTGCTCTCTGGGGATTTTCATAAGAATTTTCCATGCCGGAAGCCAATGTCTACCAGAAAACCAGAATATTATATTTATACATATATGGCATTCCGCACAGGGGGAAGTTCACGAAGCTTCACAAAGTTTAATAAAAGCCAGAGCCCCCGAGCTGTTTCACGTCGAAAGTTCTGTCCCACTAAATTTCCACTAATACAGTATGTGGGGCTGCATAAGAACAATATGCTCTGCCCCGAAATCTCAGGGAATCGTTCTCTCGGGTTCCACTCAAACTGGCAAATGGATAAAGGAGGCATTAATGAGAGCTGGAACGGAATGCTAATCAGTGATTTGAACCCAAAACTCGTCACACAGCGTGTGCGAACAACGAACAGAGGAAAAGCTCCGCTCGTTTGGCCACATGGAGTTCGACTGAATAATTTCTCAATCACACTGTAAAAGCAATCCCATGTTGTTCCACCAGGATCCCCGTTCTACTAATCCAACCCAACCGCTCATAGCCGAATCCCGGAATCACCGCGGGCACCACCCTGAATTAATGACCTACCGTTTTAAGCCTTAAAATCAATGCTGTGGTAAACTTCTATTGTCACAGGAGTAACGCGTAACATCACTGAAGAGCAGTAGTTCACGCGAAAATCAATGCATGCGCTACAGTGTTGAGGCAGGTGCCAGTTGGTGGTGACAACTGTTTCCGCTTTCTGTGCTGACAAGGATGTGCAATCTGAAAATCCCGCCGAACGTAACATATTCATAGAAATGTTTATTCAGGCATTTAAATTGATCAGACATTCCTTACAAGAGGAAGAATCAATGCTTTGATCATTGATTTTAAGTAACGGAGCAAGGTTTATGAATGGTGCTTGAACATTGATCTTTGTTGGTATATATTTAAGGCACTGAAATGACTGGAGGTGCGTGGCATTGCACTTGCATCAATGATTTTTTTTCTGGTAGAATCAAAACGGCAGTCATGATTTTCATTTGTAAATCATTGGTCCTTTCTCTCTAAAATCAACCGGCAGTCATGTTTTTTAATCGTACATCATCAACTTTTCTGTTTAGCATCAATTAGCTCTCGCGATTTGCAGTGGTAAATTAACTATTCTTCCTCTGTAGAATCAATGTGCAATTGTCCTGTTGCGAAGATTTGCAGTTGTAATTTATTAACTCTTTCTGTATATGATTAATCGGTGGTCAGACTTTTCAACCATAAGTCACTGATTTTCAGTAGCAATAATAAATCGTTGATTTCTTCTCTCTATAGGATCAAGCGGCAGTCGTCATACTTTTCAAACGTAAATCAGTGATTTTTCCCCTCTTTAATAGGATCAATTATCGGCAGTCATGAGGATTCTCAAACGTAAATCATTGATTTTTTCTCTCTAATAGGATCAATCGGCAGTCACGATGGTTTTCAATTATAAATCATTGATTTATGACTGATAATAAAAACAGCACTGGTATATTGGCAGTCAAACTCCAGTTTTTTAGCGAACAAAAAGGCAACCCCACCAGAAAGAATGGGATTTTTTAAACCCTATTTTCCCTCACGACATACGCCTGCGCTGGGAACACTAGCTTAGTATCAAACTTTGAATGCACGGCGATCCACAAGTTGGTATTTTTAAACTTCCGCAGTATCTCCGCCACAAGGCTATCCGGAACATTTTCCAGGCCTAGCTCCACACTCTTGAGTGACTTCCTCAACTGCTTGACCACACAGAGTATTTTCCTCACCGGCACATTTGTGAAATTCAAGGAAAGTCTTTGGATAGGGCTCTGTTGCCGGGCCAGAAGTTCCACTTGGGACTCAATCAAAGGGCTATGAAGCTCAAGGCAGGTGAGCTGTTGGAACTGGAGGGAGAGCACGACTTGGTTGAACCACGTCCCAAAGAGATCATCCTCCTGCACCACATTCTTCCTCCCCACCACCCGCCTCAGATTCTTTGCATTTCTCAGTACATCAAAAATCGTGTCCGTCAGGCAGGAGAAGTCACCGACCAGCTCGAGCTCCTTCAACCTGGGCAGGCTCGCGTGCTCCTGGCCAAGAGACATGGGGAGGAGGCGGCGGTAACGGAAGAATTGTTCTAGGAAACCGGATCGTCTGTACACAGAGGACATGTAATGACTCCGATTCACAAATGGTTCTATTTTTAGCTGGACTCTCAGGCTGACTAGATTGGGTGCGAGTTTGAAGGCGAGGGTTCTCAAATCTTGGCTCGTCAAGTCACACTGAGTTAACGACAGGAATTTAATTGAGCTCCCCAACGCCCGTGTCGACAAGAGCTTGACCATGGACTCCGCCTTGAGACTAATGAGCTCGAACGTGGTGCAGGGCGGGACGGCATCTTGCTCCACGAATCTCTCCACACTCTTCTCCCCATGGATGAGAATCTTAGACTTGGTCTCCAAGTACCCATGAGCCTCGGATCTCCACAGTTTACACACCTGGCGCATCTCAATGAGGTCATCATAGCCGGCGTACTTCATGAACCCATGGATGACCTGTGACCCAGAAAAATATGTATTCGTATTAATTAACTTTGTAACTTCCCAGGGTTTCTAAGTACGAATATTTTATGTTTATTACTGGGTACAGCAGCAGCGGGTGAGGGGCTTCCACGTGCATTTTATACACCTCCACTCAATATCTTTGTGTGTGTGTGTGTATCAGCTCGTGGCTTCAGGCGCGCCTTCACCACCTACTGACGCAGTAGTCGTCGTAGGTGTGTAGTTTGAGCAGCATCAAATACTGCACTGACTTTTCGCATTCACCAGACACACCAACCACCACCACCACCACCACCAGAAGAACTGGCAACCCTCCGAGGCCGAACTAATCACAAATATTATCACACCAATAACTATGATTGCACATTTGTAAACCTTGAAGCTTCCTTCAAAAATCCCATCGTTGACTCCGTTGACCAACAAAACATTAATAGTAATACTTCCCCGTGATGGCTTAGGTTTTCGGAAAAACTAACCTCAGGCCCTCCCATTGGGAAAACTGACCTCAGGGAAAACCGTTCCATATTACTATTATTTTTATTAAAAGTCCCTGCATATTTTTTTTCCTCGTGAGCTGAAACACGGCACGCTCTTGTAGTCTGTGCACGAGTGATTGCATATATATGCAGTCACATCTTCTTCTCCACTTCCACCTCCATAGTACCACCACTTGTGCAACCGGTGCAAGGTCGCTCAGTCAGTCAGAGTTCCTTTAGCCGGAACTCCTCTTTTGAAATTCATGACAATAACAATAATAATAATTATGAGTCTTTTATCCCTCTATATTTGTGTAGCACAGCAATCCTGCAACTTTTACGACTCTTCACCGAATTTTATGTTTACACTAACTGACTATGCTGGTGAGGAGGTGAGAGAGGTAGGTGGTAGACGCGGAGACTTTACCGCGCCAGCTATACGCACGCACGACGAGTGAGCCAGTTGTGCTGAAAGCGTGGATGCTGGATCTAAACTGTGTTGTTGTGTGTGTCTGTGTGTATTTGTCTGTCTGAAGGAACTTAAGACATGTAGACTCACACATATGATGATACGTAATGCTACTCCGCTCCACTCTATCTTGTACAGCATAGTGTACATAGGGACGTGAGTAGAATAATAATAAAAAAAATCATAATAATGATAATAATTACCAACTGTCTGTGAGCCTTAAAAATTATGCAGGCAGGGTGTAGTCAAAGCTGGGATAATTATTTTTGACTTAAATTTCAATCACCCTTTCATCCATATTCCCACACACCCTGTCCCCCTATTGTGTGAGATAATTTTGACTTGTTTATGATAGTTTATTCCTGGACTCATCCTCTCTGTCTCTCTCTTATAC
>WJFA01000713.1:0-30698 GCA_009870155.1 Pseudobourletiella spinata
ATCTTTATGTATAAGCTCTGCGCTCCATAGGGTGTCGGCGCTGTGCGCCGTTGGCATGTGGGAAGTGTCCCTTGTAAGTGTACATGTACATCAATGCTTTTAGTGTGGGTTGTTGTTGTGCTGGGAGCTGGACCCATTGAAGGGAATCCAGCTGCCAGCACAGCACAGTGAAGCTGCTGCCATCGCGACCACTGTTCGGGCCTCGGAGCCAGGATTGGGATTTGGGAGGATGCAAACGTTTTGGCCGACTGATGTGTCGTCCGTGCGGATGTGTGCAATGAGGTCTATGGTTACCACACCACATGCACACACAAACAAAACGGTACAACACACGCATGCAAAGCCTGCAGATAGAAGTTTACACGTTCTAATCGCAGGTCTTTTAAATTTGGCATCTGTCAGGTTTATTCTCAGTACAATTCATTTTTATTTCTCAGCCTTCGACTCGCGCATTATTCTCTGTTTGGGATTTGTCTCCAATTGTTCTCAGGCTCTGACTCGCGGACTCTCAAGCGTACTTTTGTTCTGATTTTTCTCATAAATGGCTACCATGTTTATTATCATATAGCTCACCATGTGGTTAATGCAAAACAGTTGGTGAATCCCGTCTTCATTCATTTTTAAATGCCCTAATGAATGAAATGAGAACGCCAGCCTGACTAACATCGTGTCATTTGTTCCGATTCATTAAGCATGATTAAATCAAATTAACTAAAAGACTGCGGTTAATTAATGGCGAATTCCATCTGGGGTTGACATATCATCTCGCAGGAATCAGTTCCCCTTGGTTTCATTCCACACTTGAGGTGGTTCCCAGACTATGTTGTAGGGTTGTAATGATCCGATCTAGCGTAACCTGTTCATCTACGACATGGGAGAGGGATAAAGTGGAAACCAATTCAAATAGTTCGGAACTGAATAAAAGCTTCTTATTATCAGAGCCTGTGCTATTTAATTACAAACCTATATACAACCGTGGAAAACTTTAGGATTTCATCCTAGCAAATATTGTACAGCAATGGGATCGATGCGAGATATGCTAGTCAAATGTGGGATCAATATTTAGTATTGGTTGACTAAAGTTGAATACAGCAAGCATCATCAGAACGAGGCATTGTGGTTAAATGTGTGTGGATTGATTGGCGAATGTTTATGGGGAGGGGAAACTTGCCTATCGTTTACTCAGAAGTTGCTCTGACGGAAGTGCTATAGCATAGAGAATGCCCATGGTTCCACACATCCACATCTTTACCAGATAAATTCAAAATGTCCGTGAAAATCCAACTTTTCACTGGGCTGGTAACGTACTTACCGGGTGAGACAACGCTCCTTTGTGCGGACTGCGGACCTTTCAACAGTAGGGAAGATCTAAAAACCTGAGGCACACAAGAGTACACGTGCACAAGTTGACTCCGTTAGGGCTTTGTTAAATATACGGCGAGGATTGATCGACCAACTCATTTAACTGTGAGCAGACAGGTACTATTGCGAGACTGGAGCAGACTAGGAAGCAGTATGTTCCACCTCGATTAATTCGGTGGGATGTTGGATCTTCGTCGTGTTTCATTGAGTCCAACGTAGTGCGTTAAGAAGTTCAAGCTTTTTTGGGACCCTGTTTGGCCTTGTTTATATTCCCAGGTGCCGGAAGAGCAATATGAGACGCCAAATCGCGTAGTCCAAATTAAAAGGGCTCTGAAGGATAAGCCCAGAGGTACTGTGTGTAAATGGACGTGACATAAAGGCGTGTTCTTCCTGGACTTGATTTCCGCTAGCTACGATCGACCGTGGGTAGGCTAGCCCGGGAACTGTAGCAGCCTTTGAAATACAAGCAGACATCCCACACACGCATGCACACAAATGCCCATCTCTTTCCTCCTGGGAAACAAAAGAATTAATTAATGCGGGCTGCATATGGCAATAGTAACATTGAATAACACGGAACTCCTCTTACTAAGCAGAGTAACATGGGAGCGGCTCTTTGAAGATTTGCTCGTTTCCGCGGGAGAAGAGAGAAGGAGCTCAATTTTGAGCTTGGAAAAAAATAAAACCGTGTGAGTGGAAAGAGAGACGGAGATAGCGTTTATTTTGTACAATCTACAAGTTGTACTGCTGCATTCAAATCTCGAGATTAGGACGGAGAGATTTCTTTATGGGAGGGCGTGGCAGTGGTTGGTTGTGCAGCACAGCTTGCCACACACTTCTATGCCGTGTGTCGTTCTGCTCAGCAGAACTAATTACTTGATGGTGTCATGAAAATTATTGAATTTTTTCCAGGATTATTAAGTCTAACAAAGGGGCAGCAGGTGTCACTAATGCCGCCCGATCCACAAGTGAGGAAGTTCGTGAATGAGTCCTACTTTGTCTCCTGCTTGTCCGCAGATGGAGGTTTTCACGCTGAGTGGATAAGTCCTAAAGGATTTAGAATTGATTCCGCAATTCAATCGTAAGTAACTTTTCAAATTTTTATGTATTTGCGCCGAGTTTTCATGCACGTTTTAGCTAATTAAAAACGCAATGTATGGCAAACTTATTATCAACAATTCTTTCGCAATGGAACTTCAATTTTAGCTTACTCACGTAGCTTCCTATATAATGACTCATAGTCTAGATAGGTCAACCATTGTTTGAAATAATCCCTCCGCCTATCATTGCTAAAAGGGGGGAATTCAGATCTCTTCCGTGAAATCCTTTGAAACCCGCATTGATGGAGGCAATAAGCGGCTGTCACTCCGAATAAAAAGTGTCTATCTCCTCCCTCAACTGCTACACAAAAAGTAAAGCCCAAAATGACAAGATACGCCGGGGAATACCCACTACAAGGAATTCAACACAAAATGACAACATTTCAATTTCACATTCCTTATTGAATTATGTATAAGTTATAGATCCTGCATGACAGCCAATAGGTTTACATTGGTTTACAACAGGGCTTTTTAGCACCACTGGAGAAATCCTTTCAGGATCTTCCATTATGACACGATATTCGCCAAGTCTCAATATGAGCAAGGACGGTGTCGAAAATTTGTACATTCTGTTGCATGCAAAATGAGGAGTCTATCGCTGTAATACGATTCATTCAAGCATAAAACACAGGGGTAACCCATACATTTTACTATGGCATAGCGTGTGATGAGTGTGGTAGTAGTTGAACTTTGCTCTCTTCATTGCAAATTATATGATACGAGAAAGTTCCGATAATGTATTCTTGCTCCCTTGAAAAGTCAAAGAAGGTGAATAGAAAATGAACCAGGAGATCTCCGTGCTCAATGCTCAAGTCCCTCTTAGAAATTCTATACGAAGAACCTATCAAGAGGCCATAAATATGCAAAGGTCAAGTGGTACGGCTACAATTGCACTACACAATGTTACAGTCTAGTTGAGTACATCGACATTCGGAGGCTCTCACTACACAAATAGCTGCAAGAGTATGCGTATACATATACAATGCTTCGTCCCTTTGATCCTGCAGTCTTACTGTGCCGGAGAGCGCATTAACTTTCACTGGTTCCCTCCTGGAATTTGAATGTGACAGATGCGGCCGTGTGTGTAGCGCAACTAAATGTTCCTCCAACCTTTCACACCGAACATCTGGATCTTCTGTGTACAAATGCCATTAAAAACATTGTTTCCATTCCCTCTGAAGTTCGTCTTGTCCCGATCTTGGAGCCGCACTTTCACAAGCTATTATTAGAGTCAAGGTTCATTCATCTTGGGCAGAGGCAGCTGCAGATGGACGTGATGAAAACAGTCCGGAGAGAGCCCGAATCCCTGTCTGTCTCCCCGTGTTTATACGCAGTAATGGCTCCAGAGAGAAAGTTTCTGGTCCCGACGCATAAATACTTTCTCCTCCGTTCACTCCCGACGCACTTACCGCTACCGCCAGACGCCGTTCCAGATCCCTAGCCACCCCTAGGAAACCATTACTATACTACAGACTCAACTAATAGGCTGTCCATGTAGACAGACCCTACGATGTACTTGGTTGTCTTCAAGTACCCTATCTGGAGTCAAACAATCTGAATCTCCACACACTACAGAGGTGGCCACATGGCTCTGCACAAAGTAATGAGGATTTGTTTGTTATTACAGGCGTATTCGGACGGAAAACTTGCACGGAGTGGATCTCTTCCTCACCAGGATAACAACACAGGATGAGGGGAAGTACACGTGTAGGTCCACCAAGTCGAAATCCTCCGCACAGTTCGAACTCACCGTTATTCGTAAGTGGACTCCTATACGCGGGGAGTGGTAATTGCTGGTGCTGGACAGCGGGGTTTTGCGACATCCCTCATCACAGGACACAGTACAGACCCACGAAGCCAAGGGGATTTTTTTCACACAAACATCGAGGGATGTAGGCAGCGCCAAATGTTTATTATTATTGGCCGCTCGAATTCATCTCGTTGCATACAGGCCTATGAATGACTTGCTTATGATAGAGGGATAAGGGTTTCTGTGCTCCTCCGTATCGGGATGAGCCCATAGATAGGACGTCCCGGACAAATTCTTTCCTTAGAATTCCTCCACTGTCACAATGCAGCATGCAATAGTGCTGTATCATGAGCCCGCACCAGTCGTCACTGAATGCCCGTGGGTAATACAATGCCAGGAATGTCTCCGAGTCTGACAAATTCCACAGCCCCTCCATTTTCGACAGGGAATGAGTCCAGCTCATGCGGAGCTCCTCAAAAGAGCGCCAGGAGGAGTAAAGGGTGGCACTATGGGATTTTACTTCCCCCTTAAATTGCTCCGTGCGAGCCCATTGTGTGCACTGCCTCAGCAGAGCCATTTCTCTACCCCATCGTAGCATTGAAAATGTAGCTCGGAAGGTGGTTCACAGGGAAACAGAATCTCCATGGTAGGAGTAAGTCTACCGAATACAAATCGTGTACCCTCGGCATTCCCCCTCGTCCGCCACCATCAGCGCACCACTCCCTCACCCTACCCACCGATCAAACGTTTGATACCGTGTCGATTCGGGCGGGCGTATAAATTATTACACCATGTTTACGACTCACTATAGCCGGGAACGATGAAAGTGACAGGGGCAAACGTCTAATCTATGATTCTTTTCGGATGCTAATGTTTTACCGTACAGGTCCTATTACTTTCGAGTTAAATTACGGAGAGCAGTGGGCCGAGGAGGCTAAGCCGTACATTCTAAAGTGTAGGGCGCAGGGGCACGGTCATCCCACGATTCACTGGAAAGTTGATAATAAACCTATCACGAGTAAGTTTACCTACTTTTTTCCAACTCATGAATCCTTTAATTTGGACGGATGATAGCCCGGGCATAGTAATGTGGACGAGGTTTACAACAGTGTGATTCTTATTTCATCCCATTTCTAGCTAACAGCACGCGTTACACACTTCTAAGGGAGGGTCTGAGAATCAATAATGTGACTCAAGCGGATGCAGCCAAAACCTACGTCTGCAGAGCCTTGGACGTCAGCTCACCTATACCGAACACCAAGTCTATGAACATTTCCCTCAAAGTTAAAAGTAAGTTTGGGTGGTCGACTACACTTAGAGGGGGCGTCCCTTCCGGAACAAAATCTTCAAAGTTGATGGCACGTACAGGGGAAGTTAGGTCTTCCTGTCTAGAATCAATGACACGCCTGTCTTGAATCGTCCGGATGCTGGTCATGATGCTGAAAATTCTTTCAAGACCACTCAATTATTCTGATGGCTTCTCCGAAACCAGAGTTGACGTAATCCAATACGCCCTCTTCTCCCGCCCCACCATCAGAAATAATAGGTCCAATTTGCTTCAACGTCAACGGAGTCCTGCAGCCCCGCCGTTGTGCGTGTGTGCTTTTGCATAGGAGCTATACGCCTGCTTCCACCCCAGTTGCCATTTAGGTAGGCTTCGTGTAGGTGATACATGATGGGAAAACCGTGTGCTTAGTGGATTAGCATTTCATTCACTCTAGTAAAGCCTACGGATGGATCTACATTGAAATTAAAGGATCTCAGTGGATCTGGTGAAATCTGAGTGGAGGCATTGAGACCAATGTGGATGTTTACACAGTGAAAACTTAGTTACGTTTCTCCCGTTTCACCAGCTAGCTCAAAGGCTGGCACATCCTCAGCTCATGCAAATTCATCAGAGTGAGTTGTCCGTAACAGAAATGCTGCTGTCAATATGAAGTTCCTGAACTGGAATGAGCTCGACCTTGGAACAGTTCAGGACTCTGATCGATGGGAGATTGAGTAAATTAGCATGAAACTACTTTCAAACGCGACCACATCAAGTACCAGGGACTCCTCTGGAATTGGCCAAGTGGGATGCATCAAAACACACACACACACATATATATATAGAGGATTTTACATTGTGCGTAATGGACGCGTCCGTCCGGACGATTAAAAAGTAGGGCGCCGCACACATTGCGTAGAAAAATTGTCCATAGCTAATGGCGAATGTGCGTAGGAGAATATAACTTGATGGGGATAGAGAATCGTACCATGCCTCGTTTGTTCTGAATTCCAGTGAAGCCGAGGTTCGTACACGGGACACGGATTGAGCACTGGGGTGTCGTAAATGAGTGGGCCAACTTGACTTGTGCTGTCACCGCGGAGCCCAAGGCCATGTTCGAATGGAAGCAGAAGGAGAGGCGACTCCAACCCTCTGACACCGTCATCATTCACAATGAGGATAATGTATCCATCCTCCAGGTATGACATTTTCAATCATAGAATTCCTAGAAACTGTGTGAAGAGAAGAAATGTACGAAAATCCCATCCGTTCCTTCTGACGTAATGCCATCATGACGTGCCTTCAGAGATGAATGGTTGAAATAAAGTAGATATGAACCGCATATGGTTGCAAAATACCAACCGCAAGCCTAAACCGCTTTAGGAGCTCCTCACAGCTGTTCCTACGTCAACGGTATTGATGGCAACAACTTTTGTCATAAGATATTAATGAGGGTTGCTTCAAAAGTGTGTTTATAGGGGGAGGGGAGTGAGCGAGCAAAAATATTCCTGGGAGTCTCAATTTTTCTGTATAGCTCGTCTTTGGATTCTATTGTGGTACTAAGGGAAAGCTTTTACCCCAGCGGGAATGGGATGAGCATAATAGGAATCTGCCGTCGTAAATAATTTCCGATGCCCCTTAATGCGCCTGCCCGCTTATCAATTGAACGGTGGCTTCCATAGGACTGGACCTCTAATACTTTCGAGGATCTGATAGGCATGAAAAGGAGACTTCTAATAGGGCTGAAAGGATTTTCCACCCATAATCCCACAAGCGGAAACTATAAGCCAATTGCAAATGTCTGACTCTGCTTGATTACGACTGACGAGGACCTATTATCATATTATTGGTATGTGTGCGTGCGTCTACGAGTATGCATTCTGGGTGTGTATGTGTGTACGAGTGTGCATTGTGTGTGTGCGAGTATGGATGTAGATTGTGTGTGCGTGTATGAGTGTGCATATGCGTTCATGCGGTAGCAACAAACTGTATGCACATGAAATCAATAAGAAATTTATATAGCTGAACATGCTCGTTCCCTGGCAAGGAGTGATCCATTACCCTGGAGACGGCGTATGAAGATAATGAGGAAATTTATATCCTTTCCTCCAATGTGACGCACAGGTTTTGGTCCGCCATGAGAGCGTTTTCGGCTCCTACGACTGTCGAGTATGGAACGAAATGGGCCAGGAGTCGCGACGGATGTATCTGAACAAGGGCCGGAAACCGCCCGTGCCCAAATTGGAACTCTACCAGGCAGGGGCAGAAGCAGCCAAGATCAAAGTGATTACACCGAACCCTATGAAGGGGCACGATGACGAGAAACGACTGGGGAAGGTACTCCCTATCAACGGACTCGTCGTCCAGTATAAAATGCAGTTTAAATCTGAATGGAGCCCAGCTAATTTCACTCCCACAGATAACTTTCAAGGTGAAAGTAAAAGATTTTAATAAGCAAAAACGCTCTTGATCTACGTTACGCCAATGGAGGCTAACTTGACTCTTGTTGTTTTCAGGCTTTATTCTACACGGCTTAACACCACAAGTCAGTTACAACGTGCGAGCCGCACTCAGGAACCCAGCCGCTCAAGGAGATTTCAGTAGCTCACAGTTTTTCTTCCGCACCGTTCAGCACTCCCCCTACACATTCTCTGCTAGTCCTCACCTTTACTCCGCAACTGATCATCCTCTCTTTGCTCTGCTCGGCATAACAATTAACATCATCCTGGCCAATATTGTCAATCGCCTATAAGCACTAATTCTCGAAGTTCCCTGTACCAGTCATAAATGTATGGATAGAAGGATACAGCTACATTTCGAAACAAATGATTTCAGCGAAACCCTGTACAATTTACTTATTCCTGATGAGGGTCTTTCGGTCTCCATGTTACTTTGTACATTGCTTCTGGCCACCGTGATGCTACGTATACATAGGCGTACTTCAGTTGCTATCTACGCAGCCTATCCTAATCTCAAATTGGATTTCACCCGGGAGGACGTGAAAGCTTTTAGATAGGTTGAGTCACAGCTGTAGGAAGCTTGAGCGAGTCAACTCCGTCGAATAAAGATAATACTCGTCGCAGAGTAGTGAAGAAGCCCTCGCGGAAGACCTACCTTGCCCCTTGCCATAATTACGGTTTTAACCCCGCTAGCCCAGATTCTTGATGTACCACCGTACTACAATTACTGTATCCTTAAAATTGTTCCTCATACGAAGAAACTGCGGGATGGGGGGTGAAAATACTCAATAATAATTTTAAACGCTCACCCTTACAAAGTTGTTGGCCAATAAAGTTTCCATGCCACATGGACGAATTACAATAACATCATACTCTCAAAAGGGGCAATTAAATTACTCGGAATCACCCCGCGCATTTCGGTCTACAAATGCGGAACCTATGCAAGCAGGCAATGTTGTGAGCTGCAACATTCAGACAGTTAGCCACGACGAGGAAATCCAGTGTCCCTCCTCCTGCTGTGTTTAATAAATTTAGAAAGTCCGCGGATAACCACTATAGGGCCGAAAAATAAAACTCCAATTCCCCTCTGCGTTACATAATGAGTAGTACATTTGACCGAGTTCTCCAGTCCGCTAAAAATATCAACAGTACAGGCTGATATTTCTACTGTTTCCTTGAAAGGTAGTAAGGGAAGTCAGTGACGATGACATAGCAAATTTGGCGACAGTCATCGGCATTGTCTCTTGCGAGATGTATACATAACAATAAAAGTAATACTAAACAAATGGAGCTGAACCTGGGATGGGATCCTTTTAGCGTGTATATTAATTATTGCTCCGCGCAGTAGTTCCATCACTATATGCAGGGAAACAACCAGAATTTTACACAATACTACTTGGTAACGAACTGCATTTTAAAAAATAGCAAATAAGAGAACAAGTTCAATGGTGTGGATTAGGTGTGAAACTATGTACAAGTGGCGAGAGCAAGAGTGTGTGCGAACAACAGGTGATGAAACCGGGGTTCAATACCTTTTAATAATGATCGATACGTTGATTACATTTAAAATGTTGTAGCATTTATATAGCATTTGAAAAGTCCAATGATTTTTAAGTTGAGCGACACAGTCGCATAAATGACATTTTTCCATTTGTTTTAGTAAAACACTTTTTTGGGATCATCAATTGTTCTTGTTCCTCTTGCGCATTATGCTAAACACATACATACTTTCTAGTCATTTGTCTGGGTGAAAGCGAAGGTGATGGTGATGGAAGAGAGAGAGAGAAAGAGAGTTAGGTATGATTACTCTATGCTGTAAGTTTAACTTTAGTCAAGGAAAAGAATCAAGCAGCCTAACCACGCAGCTTGTGTGTAGCTGTACATAAGACGGTAAAATTTGAACATCTTAATTAGTGTCATTTTAATCATAGTGTAACTGGTTGTACATTGTCAATATAAAAATGTTCTTCTCAGTCAGCATCAGTAATAATAATAGAGATAACATAAGGATTTTCATTACTATTAATTACTGTAAAGTTACTCGGCCATTACAAGTTGAAAATATTTCCACCGAATATGTTAATGTGTGATGAGCATGGGACAAGGTTTTAAAGAGTGAAGAACCATGATGTCAAAAGTTGCCAAATCAAGTGAAATTTCATCATTAGTAATATTAACTATGCTCCATAGGGTAAGCGGACGAAACTGAGATGGAATCACAAGCATCATGTTCCAAGTGGTAAGATGTAACAATAAGAGAATAATCGTTATGTCGGTTAATTCTACGTCTAGCGTATAAATACTTCTAGTAGGTTAATCCAGTAATGGTCAAGTGTGAAACTACTACTTTACTTACTGCTACTACTTTTACTTCAATTAATATTATTATACGCAGATCATTTATCTCCGCATTGATTCGTCGTCTTCGTCGTCAGAGTAGGGGAGTCATACAATAAAGTCAATACATGCATAAGCATACGAACAAATTAAGTATATATAGAAGAAGACCCCGAGTACTCTAAACAACTGTTACATTACTATTTAGCAAGATAGCAGATAGCTATAAAAACAGAAGTGAGGACGCCCTAATTTCCCTCCTGCGAGCGAGTGAGCGTGCGTTGAGAGGGTCTATATAACACTTTAATTACTATTACTCATTGTTATTTACACCGGTAGCTTACTGCGTCAACATGAATGTGAATATACTTGGATAATTCCTTGTAAGTAAAAGTGTACATATTTACAAATGTAACAATAAACCATATAAACCATGTACGTTAGTGCGTACATCATAATTACACACTCTCAGTCAAACCCAACCGGCTTACAAAAGGTCTCACACTCTCAGTGATTTTAAGGCTTCCCAACGTGCCCTTCCGTAGACAGAATGCCCTTTCGTCTTGAACTTTGCAGTTAATTTCGTTGCTACATGCTTTTTCGAAGGTCAAAACCTCTAAAACAAGTTGATTCCTATGATATTCACTGCTAGCCAACCAACCACGACCATAACCAGTCATGTTACCTCAAATTGTGGCAAGGATTGAGTTCAACTAGAGCACTTGTACAATGTTTGTTATTTCCTTCTTTCCCCTTGATGTAAACCCTCTCTACATCTCCCTCCATTGCGATAATAGATATTAAAGGTATGCGACCAAATCTATAAACTCGTACCTGTGTTGTACCCCACGAGCAGATTTACATTTCTCAACACATAATAGTACACAGATTAACTTTACACACTTGGATAGAAAGTCACTATTTTGGATTCCACATCAGGCCCACGAATGAGTCTGATCACGTTGGACAGCCTACAGCAGAGTTGGGATAGTAGGTGAAGAAATCCTGGCTGATTTGTTTACAACTGTTACATACATATGAAACCAGACTTGAGCCAGTATCAGCAGCATAATACATCATACACACACACACACACACAAAAACACAAATTACACAATTCATCTTAACAGTATAGAGTTAAAATTCTGTAATAGCATTTAAATGTTGGAGGAAAAACTAATAATTTTTGAAGAACTGCCACTTTCAGAGAATGGATAATTCAAGAAAGTTCATCAAAGGAAAGAATGTGACATAACCCGTAGTTTCGTAGAGGGACTGTCAGGATATATGAGTCCACGTCTCATACCGGTATAATGTGCTACCTCTAGTTAACAAGTCTAACGACTAATTCGATTCCTCATTACTCGGTATTGGATGAAAAATGCGATTACCACGGACCTCAACCGTACCCGACTAAAGTCGGGACGACTTTTCAGTGTCAGCTATTAGCCGTAGTTGTATCGGTGATACGGTAGCAGAGGAACATATATAATGTACATATGGAATCTCAAATGCCATACAAGTGTTAAAACGATGCATAATGAATTCGGCATAATAATGGTAACAATAATCGTCGTGCGCATAAATATACATACATTTACGCTTTCCTTTCGTGTGCTCCGGTCTGACGTATGCAATGTACAAATGACGATGAGAATAAAGATTATACTGTATAATTATATGATAAAACCATACCACAATAAAAAATTTATGAAAACTGTGAAAACCACAACCCCTTGAATTTAATATGCATTTGGCATGCGAATGCTCCGAAAAATAAGGCAGAGTAACAGACAGATACAACAACACCTCGTTTGATTTTTCATTAGTTTTATTTCACTGTTTTGTACACCACCATGACGACGGTCCACATGTAAAACGTAGCAGAGTATAACCGCTGTATGTAGTAAATCATCACTATCATAGCTTCACATAAATCTGAGAGGCCCTAATACGACGACAACAACAACAGTGGGAGTAGTAGTATAGTAACGGTAGTAGTAGTAGTACTGTAGGAAAAATCTTCTCAACCCAACGAAACCTAAATGAAACTATCCAAAAAAACACGGAGCAGTTGCACTTGTAGCTTGACCCACTCGCCGTATGTGCCATCATCTCATTCATAAACTCAAAAAATACGTGGACGGCGGTACAATCATAAAATTATATATCATGAATGAATGACGTTGTCATCATCTGAACATATCCCACAACAACATGGTTTCCCAAAACAAAATGACCGTGGATCTCGATGATGATTCTCGCGTATGTATGTGATTCGTATATATTTGCTAATATTTATCGGCAGTACAAAATAGAGACGAAGACACACTATGAAACACCAGTGAGTCTCCCCCTCCTTCACAGAGCGGGATGATGAGTCTGTTCCAAATTGCAATATAACAACGCTCACAATTCTACCCTGACCCAACCATACACCCTCACATACACACACAGAAACATGTTCACAACGAATACAATCTATAAATACGAATATCAATAATAGCAATAATAATAGTAGTAATAATAACGATACCACTGTTAATGCCATAAGAATCAAGCCACTCTCAGCGTCCATACTATATACTTGTCTCTGTCGCAGTGGCCATCATCAAACAATCCTACACATAATAGTGGTAAACGGCAGGCAAAACTAACTTTAGTTACCATGTGATCCTCTTCTGCAAAACAAACTAACAAACAGACAAACAAACAAACAAGTCCTCAGAAATAATGTCTGCCTCTCCAATTGACCTGCGGGTAATCTGTAATGTATCTGTGCCTGCCGACACTAGGAAAATGTGGGGGAATACGTTTTACCGGTGGAGATCCGGAGGAAACACATTCTCCGTCATCCCCTTTTCCGCCCGTTCCGGAGATGTACACTTAAGAAACGATAAACCATCATCAAACATTTAAGAAATCACGGAAGTTATTTCGTTCAAAAGGGAGGAGTCATCATCAACACCATGGTCATAAGAAACGTAGCCGTAAGGACTGTAGTAGTAGCAGTAGAAACGAGGACCATGATTGCATCTATACATATAGAGACCGCCGTAAAATTTTCACAACTACACAATACATAATCGGAGAGTAGAAGTAGAAGTAGTAGTAGTAGTACGACGTGATAAACACAATAACAGCAGTTTTGGTTTCCGTAGAAAACTCAGAAGTGTATATGTATGTATATGTATATATATATATAATAATCAAAAGAAGTAAATATTTTATAACAAAAGACTTCGATGAGTGCGTGAATAAGCAGAACGTCGATTAACCTGTTTTCGAAGACCGCGGAGAGTGGTTGTAGTAGTAGAAGTAGTAGAGGTAGTCAGAGAGAGGGAAGGGGGGTGAACCAACCAATTTTGTTTTCATTTTCTGGAATCACACCCACTTACTTTGTCTTTCTCTCTCTGCGAGTTTCGAAGAAGGGTACGGAGATGACTTTTTTACGCACATGACGGAGAACGCGTGTCACAGACTGACGCCCGTGAGCATTTTGTGTCTCTCAAAGTTCTTCAATATTTAGTCACTGTCAAATCAATCAATCACATCAAAACATCAGCGTTAGGGTTCATTTTTCATTCCCATCAATCTTAAGAAGAACCAAGAAGAAGGATTTTTGTTTGTTTGTGTGAGATTCCCCGTGGTTAATCAATGGCAATCGTATACACGCGTGAGGCAACGGCAGGAGTGCGGACTTGCTTGCTCCTTGCTCCCGCTCTCCAAAAACAGCAACAAGAACGACAAGGCAAGCCGCAACGGGTTAAATTTCCAAGTGTTACGAATATAAGATCAGTTCGCGTTTACAGTGAGCGAGGGAGTTTACTTCTCGTAGCAAAGAGTTTATTCCCCAAAAAAAAACCCACTGCGGTACAAAAACAAAATCCCTGTACCATTCCCATCGCCGTTGCTGTTCAAGCTCATCGAAAGACAAGATTTAAATCTGACGACTTCCACGTCAAGCGCTTGTGAAACGTAACGTAACGCGATTGGAATTATTAAAACTCATCATTTTGACTCAGAGGCTTCGTATTTCGCAAAAACTTTTAAGACTTGGTCCCTGTACAAGGCATAATAGATAGGCAGGCGTCTCATGCCGCGGCGCATAAATAGTTTTCGGATATTATCATGGAGCACAAATGACTACGCTGGTGGATGTGTCACTAGGGAGTTTTTCTTTGATAAACTGATAATAAGGAGGGGTTTTGGGGGTGGGGTAGGGTGGTGGTTCGCCTTCGTGTACGATTTCCCATTTTTATCAAAACTCTTCCGTAGTAGTAGTAGATACACGGACACTGACGCTTCTACTCTCAACCATCACATTATATAAATGTATACGTATATATAGTAACAAACGCGAACTACATGGTCGTCAATAATGCGGAGCGGTAGGGGACGCAAACGAAAGAGCGAAGATGATGTAATTGTATATACGAAGGGGAAAGGAGGAAGTGAAGAAGATAACCAAGACGAAATAAACTACGAACCGTGCACTGACCCCGAATGTTTCCTCTGTCTCTCAATCAATCAATCAATCCAACATCATAGTTAACAACACAACTGACGACGTTTCGCATCACTTACTATGTGTACTGTTCTTAATAACATCACGAGGAAACAACACGCGTCTGTCTCTACGGTGTGGCTATGGACTGCCACATCGGAGAAAAACTGTTAGGGAAAATACGTAGGACGTGGACGGAAACGGAGCCCATATACGTATATATGGTAAATATAAATAGAAATTAATGAATCAGCCGGCATTCGCAGACGAGGATGACAACAAGCAGCGAGTGGAGGGACTCGTATAACAATATATATAAAAATGTATATTTGTATATGGAAAGCAAAGTCGGCGTCCGAGCTTATAACCAAATAAATATATAGCATTTTCAAGGATAGCAGCATTGCGCAGACATCATTAACCGTGATTAGGAGGGTATGATAGAGAAGAGGCTGGATAGATATAGAGCGTGATTCGTATTACGAGTCCCTTCTTCCATACACGTACGTCAGCCATTATTCCGTCTTTAGTAGCAGTAAATAATAATGACCAAATTCTAAAGGCAGTAGTAGTAGTAACGGTGATGGTGGTGGTAGTAGTAGTGGTAGAGGAGGAGATTGTAATAAATGTAAAATCTAGAAAGTATATAGATATATATATATATTGACGAAAATGGTACCTCATCGACTGTCTGTCCTAATCAACGTGGATTCTCGAAGATTATGTGGGAATCATTTTTGATACACGAACATGAAGATGAGTAGAAGTAGTAGTGGCCGTAGCAGTAGACGTAGTAGTAGTAGTAGTAGAGGGAGCAGTGTGGTAGATCAAGTTATGGGATTTACTCTAGTAGTAGTCATCGCCGGAACCGGAACGGTTGTAACTGTCACCTCCGTAGCCGCCACTATTTAAGTAGACATAGACAACTTGATCGTGGGTCATAGTTCATAGCGTAGGCAAATTCATAGTTCAACACAAAGGTCACATATATAGATATGTAAGCATATATGTTTCCCTCAATTATTACTTCCCCACTGAATTCCGACAGTTACTTTCAGGAATTCAGTGAGATTACACAGAAAACTTTGAAAAATATCAATATCACACAACTTCATACTGATCGGTTTCATGTATTTATACGATAATACTGAACGTGTGTTTCTGACGAGTCCTCAAAAGCTCATGGCGCAGTCGAAAAATCACACACCATCGAATCCTACATATGTTCTCGTTCGTGACTCTCATCCGGAAAAAAAGAATTTCATAGGAAGAAGCGAAGCGAAACGAATAAAATCCGCGCGCTCCAACATCCTTCTCACATAGACTTCTCTCCAGCAGTTCAGCAGGGAGAGAGATCGCAGTTCGGTCAACGCAGGTCAATAATACAGGCAGAGGACGTCATGCAAGTAAGTATTACAAGTAATATATAAATATGTGATCCCTCATTTGTCTCTCTTATACAGTAATACTAACATAGCACCTGCGACTCTCGTGTGTAGAAGAAAAGCCTGTAGCCTGCTCAGGACGGACCCTCCACCTCCACTTACTACTTACTCTCAAAGAGTTGCATGCACTGCTCTCAACCTAAACTTAAACTATACATAATATATGTATCTAGTAAGTACTACACAGAAACTTATGACAAAGTACACAGGTACAAACCAGTCACACAAACAATCACACTATTAATTCTGACTTATGACGATAACGTGTAGGAATGACGACACCGAATGCTACGTGACTAGATTCATCAAAGGTTCTGTGAGCCCGTCTCCTCCTACAAAAGGCGACAATATCGATCTATCGATTGAAACTTTTTTCCTTTGGAACAATTCTATTATTCCCTCCCGTAAATATGTATCTCAATAATAGAGATCACTCGAGGAGTGCGAGAGGGACCTTCGCGGAGGGGGAGAATAGTCTGGAGAACGTCGCCTCGTCCTATATCCCGATCTACAGACAGGAGAGAGAAAAATAGGAAACGAACTGTCAACGACGTCCATGATCACAACAATTTCTCCTCCCGTATAGTCGTCAAGTTACTTGCAAACGGTATCCGAGAGAATGAGTAAGCGCTGCCGGGAAGTGCAGAGGAGGAGACAATTATAGAGACGTTGTGTGTGCTCACAGAGAGAGAGAGAGAGAGATACAGCCATGATTATCACAGCTATTTAGATTTCAGGGAGGAGAGGGGAGTGGCAGTAGCAGTTGAGCAGGTCTATAGCAGACAAAATTCGGAAGGTAAGTAGTGCTCACGGTAGTGGTAGAAACATTGATCATCGTGACTGATATAGGCTGGTTCAAAAATATGTAACGTGATTTACAACGCGAAGAAGCGAACAATTCATTCCGATCCTCCTTCAAACTCCACAACAACAACTCCTCTCTGAGCTCAAGCCTCTTCCTAGGAAGTTCTCATAGTTTGCATATATTCGTATTTAAATGGTTTGTTTGAAGCCAAAAAAATCAAGTCAGTCACGCTCTACAATAGTGTATAATAGGCCCAGGGGGAACGACGAAGTCACCGTCGCGGTCGTAGTTCCTCCCGAACATCCGGCGGGGTCTAATAACATATTGAACAACAGAGCATCGCACTACGGAGGCCTTCTACTTCTACTATTATTATTATCACAGTTATCGTCTTTGGACTATAGAGATTTGGAGCAGCGTAGTTATTGTCGCTCATGTTATGTAATAATAATATAATAATGAGATCACTGGAAGACGATGAATTCATATTTGTGAACTGTCATCTCTGAGAGTGGGTCAGACTGTCTGAGATCATTCGTATATATTGCATCGCACATTTATCCAAAGCTGAGAAGAATTTTAAGGCGAAGAAGGGAAAATAAAGTTGGTTGAGGATTCCAAGTTCCCTTCCACAGTTCGACACGCTGCACCGGTAGTAGTAAACACACCGAACAATGCTACTACTACTAGCAGTAGTTTACGTCCAAGGAGAAGGCTATGTATATATACATATACATATATATATATATATATATTTATATACTGTCGGCTTATGGTCCCACTCCGCTGCCCCGGTGGCCCATAGGCTTTCGACTTTCGTTAGTTTGACTCCGGAAAAAGCACAAAAACTAATGAGAGATCACTTGTGTGTGTGTATATGTGCCCGAGGAAGACTTAAAAAGGCCTACTACGTTTAGAGGTAGGAGATCTGCATGGTGCGTGGTGGCAAAGTAATTTTGAGGTGAGAGTATACATAAACTTCCGCGTGTAATAGAGCGTGTGTGTGCGCGCGCGCTTTTTCTATCTGCGCGAGGAGAATATTTCGGCAATCCCCCAAAGACTCGTCAGTATCATACGAAGGGGCAAGGTAGGATTCCCCTGTCCGGTGGCCATGGTGGAGGCAGTAGCCCAAAAAACCGAGAGACGACGAGCTGGCGGCTTCATTGTCAATCATCATATCAATCAGTCCCGAGCCGAGATCGTGCGTGAAAAGGGGCGGGATAAATGGCGAGATCGAGAAAATTAAAAACATAAAGGCGGGCGGGCGGGGTAGCTAGCGAGCGACACACGCACACACACTCCCCTCGTCAGTTGTTTTCTTTGTTTTTGTCAACGTTACTAAGAACAGAAACGGCGAAGAAGGATGGATGATGCCATCAATGCGAGCGATCAGACAGGATTCCTAGGGAGAGAGAGAGAGACAAAGAGAGCAGAGCATCTTTCTCTTTCGCTCTCTTCTTTGTACGTGAGTTTTAAAGTCTGTCCCTGAATGACCTAAACTCGGAAAAAAATCAAAAAAATCAAAGAAAACAAAACGTCAGTAATGTGCCGATTTGAATGTAACACATCAATCAACACACGCACAGAAAACCACTCATTTTTCACCACTATATATACTCGGACTACCTCACATCTTCCTCCACATCACCAGTAGTTGGCAAGAGTAGAGGACACACACGGAGGGACTGTCTGTGTGCCCTGCTCCTCCTCCTCCCGCTGTGAGAGGAAAGTGTGAGGTGAGCTGAGAGAGAACAAATTCTTAGTGAGGATCGTGCAGTGAACACCGACTAGTAAAGTGCCGGGGTGTCACCGTGAATTTTGAGTAAATAATAATAATAGTAAAATTTCGAGTTTTTTCTCTCCAAAATTCTACAAAAGACAGCATCTCCACCAGTATTTTCTGTTTTTGACAATTTACCTGCTCCGGCTTATGGGTGAGCGGCTTCGGTATCTGGAGGATGACGAATATCCGCCACTGCCAGAGGAAAATCCACGTCCACTACTTCCTCCGCGTCCGCCGCTGCTTCCACGGCTCGACGACCCGTAGTCATCGTACCGGCTTCGGCTCCCTCCATCCCGACTCCCTCTGAACCCTACAAGTCCAGCAGCAGTTGTGATTAGTCGTGTCTCTTATCAACTAATTTTTTTCCAGTTATCCTCCTTCAGGTAGAAGTAGTAGTAGTAGTCGTGGGAGTAGCAGTATGGTAGACAAATAATTGCGAGATGTAATTTAATAACCTAATTCAAGTACGAGCGTGAGTCGTGTATGCACTGCCGAACACTATGCTTCTATTTTTACTATATATTTATGACTGATCCACTAACAAGAAATTGTTGCAATGCGTCAAAGTGTAATCCACATATTATGAACGAGGCAACATGCACCACAATCGCTGCCCACGGCTATTAGATGCAAACAATACCGGAGTGCATACATACTGTTTGGATCTCAAGTTTAAGGTTGATCCAGTGACTATTCCACGTAGTACCTACTCGTCATATGCCCCGCAGCAACACATATCCAAAGATCAGACGTTACTGAACAATGTACATGTGTGTGACATGCAAACGCTTCAAATGTGCGTTAAACAAGAAGCTTGCCGTTAGCTCAGTCAGAATGCGGTAGTGGGAAGGTAGTTTTTCCGTCACTCAATATGACATTGAATACTGCGGTAGTAGTAGTAGTAGTGGAGAACGAAAAGAATACTGAAAAAGCGACCGTGCAACAAATCCAAGGCATCCGCTCAACGTATTTCCGCTGTGGAAATCCAACCTTCCGTTACTCACATAGACATGCATTCATACATTATACTCGAACAGCTCCACTACCAAAAAGCAGTTAGTAGTACTTCTTATACTAGTGAAACCACGCATATTCGTAACACCGTATCAGTTCTCAAAAATAAAGAAAATATTCCGACTTCAAAAATTTCGGGACAAAATCTCTTTGAGCTTATGACATGTAGCACGGTCGGATAACAGTTTATCAGGAAGGACACAGTATAAAGGAGGGAGACGAAGAAGGGCGGGCTTTGGAGACGAATGCTTTGTATTGGCTTCTCTCTTCATACTTCGGTATAAAAACACCCCAATATGCGATGAGCCGTTGGCAGAAGGAGGGGAGGAGATAATGGAGGGGATGGAGGAGAGACACGTCACATTTTCTATACACATATTATATGAAAAATCGTCTAAATAACATGATGTTGTCACAAGACATTTTAGATCATACATCTTCGGTCTTTTATAATCATTTCTCAAGCCCAGTGTATATTATATAATAATAAATAGCAAAATTGAGATTTCTTTTTTGCAGCATTATCATTATCATCATTCAATCCGTCTGTCACAGGTACGGCGCTATATAAAAAAACTTGACAATAGTAGTTCTGTGTATATTTTTTAATATATAATGATAATAATAACCGTCGCATTAATGGTTCTGTTCGAAGAGTTTCGTTTTTTTCCTTTTTTCAAAAGTATGAAAAAAATAACAATGGTAGTAGTAGTAGTCGAAGACAGTCGCAGTCGCAGTAGCAGCAGCATCATCATCATCAGCAGCATTAACAACTCAGTTAGCGCGCTTGAATGGCATCACGGAGATTTTACGCGAGTTTTTTGTTTCATATTATACGAAGTCACGAAGATGTACAATACATTTGTAGTATTATATTTTTTAGTAGTAGTAGATAGTAGCTCTTAGCCCATACATTATGGTTTTTTCTTTCTCTAACAACAAACGACGACGACGAAGAGGGACGGGCATGTGTCTGTGTGATGGGTGCGGGCGGGTGTCTTTGCTTCAGAGGGACGTGTGGTGAGGGAAGACAAGGCTCATTTACTCATTACACTGGCGGAGAACTTCGACTCGTATCAAAAATTTGTAAATCTTTTATCCTTCCGAGAGCGAAATCCTCTTATCGTATAAGAATAAACAATTGTCATAAAAAGATTTTTCTATATATCCGTGTATGTTGTATGTGTATTCCAAGCCCACGATGGACTCTACCACAAAAAGCCGAGAGAACCAACAACAAAAAAACAAAAATAACTGGAACAAGTATAGTATAAAAAACAAATGCTATCATCATCATCAGGGTTCATAATATACGCAAAAAAGCTGGTCGCTCCTTCTTGTACTCATTCTCTTGTATTTTTTCCTCATATTTAAAATTAAGCGATCTCTTTCTCTCTCTCTCCGCTCTACTGCAGAAGGTTGTGTATAAAAAACGGATTATATTCAGCAAACTGTTTCATTATTTTTTTTCTTTCCTTCCGAGATTTTGTATGGGCCAAGTAGTTACGAGGGAAAGCTCAAGGGTTTCAAATCCTCCTTTCTAATTCCAGCCCCCCTGAGCGTCATCATCATCATACGTACCACGAGATCCTCCACGACCTCCTCCATAGCCACCCCGGCCACCGCCACGACTTCCACCATCTCGGTAGCCTAGACCAATGAGAGTATACAAAGCAGAGTTTTGGTAAGCTGGTCCACATTAGCACATCTCACATACGCCAGTATTTTTTTCAGTCCTCCGAAAAGGGTGGGGTAGGAGAGGAGGGAATTCTGGTGAAGGGGGAAAGGGGAGCACTGGATCGGCCCAGACAGAAATTCCGCAAAAAAGACCGTAAACGAGACCATCTTAAGCACAAATGTCGGCAAAAACATTCGGTGTGTAATTTAAACTTTATAATAATGATATAATAATAAGTTACACCCAATCGATAAACTGTGGCGTAATGTCAATAATAAAGTGAGCATATATAGCCAGACAGCCAGTCGGTCAGCCAGCCAGCGCTTTCTATAAGAGGCAGACCGTGTGCCGAGAGAAATAAGTATGCAAATATAATAGTACTTACTTAACCCTAGTTAAACGATTATTATACTCCCTACAACCAGAAACGGCAAAGCCATTGAGACCCAAAATGGTCCATTTAAATACTATATATGTGTGGGTACATAAGTGGAAAACTATAGCCCACAATAATAGCGAGCATTCCTAAGCACAAAGCGGTTCCCAAGTAAATGCAAAGAGTAATACTATAGATATTACTATGGAACAAATCGATTATCAATACTGCACAATACTTAACCATTTAAGGCGCCCGCAAGTGCAATTTTTAACGTGTGACCCGACTGCTTCGTGCCTTGACGAAACCTCTTTTGGAACACTTGATCATTTATACAGAGTGAATCCGAGGCTCTCAACCATGATCTGACTCATGGGCTCATATACTTAGGAACGAGTTGACAATCAGGTCACATCTCGTTTACGCTCCTTAATGCTTTTCCTCACGTAGCTCATAGTGTCGTCTGACGCTACTATTCCCACGACTACACACAATGCATAGAGGTAAAGAGCAGCTTACCTCCTCGAGATCCACGGTAGCCGCCAGAGTCTCCGTAGCCGCCGCCGCGACCTCCCCCATAACCGCCGCCGCCTCCCCGACTGAAACCGCCTCCTCGCGATCCACCACGTCCACCTCTGCCTCCGGGAGCTCTGGGTCGGGAAACCTCCACTCTCAGCTTGCAGCCCATGAAGTCTTCACCGTTGAGGGCATCAACGGCATCCGAGGCTGACTCGGGTGATTCAAAGTTGACGAAAGCAAAGCCAGGAGGGTTGAAGGCCACCCAGACGTGCTCGCATTTTCCATACTTACTGAACAGCTCCTCCAGGTGTTCCCTCTTCACGCTGTCCGTAATCCCACCGACGTAAAGCCGTGTGCTACTCATCTTTTCTGCACAAATCACAACCAGATCCAAATAAAATCTGATTTCCACGATTCATCCTGAAGAATGACCATCCGCTGGATACATCCAGCGTTAAGAGTTCAACGTGAACTTCCAAAATTATTCCATGACGCGCGAAATTGAAAATTTGTGATAATTATTATATTACATGGGATTCTGTTTATAAGAAACCAGAAGCCCATTCATTCCGTCATCGAAAGACAATGCATAGCTTTCTCTCCAGGCCCATTGTATAAAAGCTACAGGAATACCCTCAGGAAAATAAAACTGAAGACACTCAAGTCGGCATCTCACATTACGGCACTGGCAAGATGGCCGCTTGTCAGCAGCACCCACCACGCACAGGCACCGCATATACATACAACAGCACGCAGTGCTCAAAACAAACACGCCGTCCGTTTTTAGTGCAACCGAACGCCACATGCCTATCACTGTACAAGTGCGCCGTGATCACTTCATACAAATCACTGGAAGTGAGCTGAGCCGACTAAAATTATGATAAAGAACTATCCTACCCGCAGAGATTGCACAATGGAAACTGTTCTTATTAAAAGTCATCAGTCATCAACATACTCCAAAAATGATGGGAGTCCACATTGCGGTGGCATTAAAGACTAATGAGTAGGCTGAATAAATTAGATTCCTGTATTTTGAGGCTAAAATGAATTGAAATTCCATAAGGGATCCACCAATATATCCGCATTATGACTCACCCCTTAATAATGTAAATTAACTTGGAAATAAGAGCATTAACCAAACCACGCCGATGGTACCCGGTAGTCACTAACGATTTATAAAAGAAAATTACTGAATGAAATTTTTACGCTTACCTTAATGACCTAGTGGCTCGCGAGGAGTGGGTCGAAGATAATTATCGCCGTTTAGGCTTAAATTTTTGAAGAATTCGAAGAAATTTGGACGTCCTTCACGACGTTCCTTCCTGATGCTCGCAGAGATGATGGCTGACTTTGACTGCCTCGGCCCGACGTAGAAGCCTTGGCTACGTCGGGTAATTTTTCCCGTTTTTTTCCAACGTTCTCCATTTTCCACCAATCACATGCCTCTTGGAGGTGGCTTCTCTCACCCCGACGCTTCCCCTAAGATCGGCTTGGATTTTCACCCACTTTCCCTCCTACTTGGCATCTGAGTCAGGAGGCAAGGAACCAATCCAGCAGTGGGGCGCCAAGTTTCGACAGGTCTGAGTCAGAAGCACATGCGCCTGAATGTGATACGCCTTTTATGTGCATATACGCCGTCCCGTCAATGGATTTTATTGCATCGACCAGGTGAGAGAGGCCGGCGGTTGAAGTCGCAGTAATTAAACAATATTAATTTACTAAATTATAGGCCATGCAGAGCAGCATTTTGCAATTTTATGATCATGATTGCGAGAATGAGGCAAAGAAACATATGAGAACGTGGAATCGGGGTATAAACATCATAAATACATATTAATAATGAAGATACAAGGCAAATTACATTATATACATTACAAGTTTCAGATCAATGAAATCAGCTCAGCTGGACAAATACTATTGAGAATCGGCTAATAGAGCCATTAACATTTCCATTTTATTAAGGAAATTTTTCCCTTCCAACTTTTCAAGCCGCAGAGGCTTATAGCTGACGCCCTCAGTGGATTCGAACGGTTCATGTGAGTTAAGTCGGTCAAAGCTGAAATTATTGTCCACGTCCATTCGGTCCTTCGCGTCCGCGGTGGAATTAGACCCGGGCGGGTAACCAATAAAGACTTGCATACCACCCTGATATGTCTGTGGGCTGGACCGGACGGCAATGGTTCGTTTACCACTCGGGGATGCCAACAAAATCCCTGCAGCATTCCCAAGATTTTCGCAATTTCCTACTCCGAGATGAGCGCTGCTGGATAAAACTGACCATCCAAGGCACCGAGATAATGACTGTAGACTCATCACCTGATGTATGGCAATCTAATCAATGCAAAAGAACGCGTTTTAATCATAATAACCTTGTCTAGACGCTTTCATAAAAAATTATGATAGCGAAAAAGGAAATTACCTGGGACAGAATAATATCGCGAAGTTCTTGTGGCTCATAGGAGAGGTGAATAGCTTTGCCATCTTTCAGAATGCATTTGAGGGACTTCTCTTTCACATGAATCACAAGAGATGTTTTGGCTGTCATGTCGTAGCCGGAAGATAGAAGACTGAGTCGAACGCACGAGTGTGTGACTGCATTAAGAGATGCCCAGTGCGCTACCACTAATGGGTCTTTAATTTCTTTGGCAAGCGTGTCGAGCACATACATTGTTCGTAGTCTCAATACTACGTGTTGAGCTTGCCGAATCATTTCTTCCAGGATACCTTCCCTATATTCAAGAAAAATAAATTACATCTCTACAGTTATGCTATGGAAAACTGGAAGTAAATAACACGATTATTATTTTACATTGGTTGCTTATAAATTCTGCCTTACTTTTTAGTCATCTGAAGAAGTGAGTAGCGATCGTAAGCTAGTGGCCCAGCAAGTCGTCGTTTTTTGGATACACCGATTGGGGCTGTGGCGGGATGAGGAAGCGGAACGCAGGAGTTCTGACGGTGAACCTCCCTCAGAAGTTGATGAAGTGAGTGCTCCAGAACATGATTATGATCTAATTTACTGTGAATCCCATTCAGACTAGCAATGCCAGGTTTTGAAGTTCCGTGGCATAGCCCGATTATGAGCAAAATTCCAGGAAATAAAGTTGCTGTTATTTGATTGCCCACAACCAGTGGTGGAATCGGTAAAGAGTTCAGTGTCACTGCTTCTCGAGCCAATACTGAAAATAATTCACGACAAAACAGTACATTTTGAGCTGCTTCCAATCGCTGCTGCCAGTGGGCTTCCAGCGGGGCAGGGGAGGGACCAGGTAGACCAATATTAGCCAAACTGAGTATATCTTGGTCTTTCTGGATCAGAACTTGAATATAAGCGATTCCCTGGAGTTCCTTCGGCACCGTTACACGGAGAGTGGATGTGGGCTTTGAAGAACCCGACGCGGTTGCACTAAGACTATCCTCCGCACCATCAGTTCCTTGCCCGTCCTCCTCAGCTTTCGTGACTTCAAATATCCCTTGTTGCTGAAACCTTGAACCGGCTGTTCTGTAGGATAAGTCCCCAAGAATTGCGTTTCCTACTTTTCTTAGTCTCCAGTTTTGACGAAGCCTCAGAAGTTCCAGGTGGAAATCCGGAAGGGATGACATTGACGATCTGGATTTAGCTTCATTCATGGATGTACGCAGTCGATCACATCCGGACATAAGAACTGATGCAGCGGCAGCAAGACTCTACACCAAAATATTCCCTCCTCATAAATTCTACATTTATGATGTTACTTAAATACGAATGGAACATTTCTATTCTATGCATTCACTGACCTTTTTCTTGTACATAAGAGTGGCTGCAGGCTTGGACTCGATAGGTTCCGCCTGAACAGGATCAAGTACCAAGTACTTCTTCTGTGCGGAAATTGCGATGATATCACTGAGCACGCTCAACTCGGTTAGAGAAGCTCTACATAATTCCCGCAAAACAGTCGTATCACTGCAAATATGATCATACAATTTTATTTGCATGTTAGTATTAAATACCTTAATTTATTCCTCACGGATTCCCATGGCCAAGATATCGCAGCATTGTAGTTCCCGTCAGCTACATCATCCTCTTCACTGTCCTTCGTTTCTTTTGGTTCATCCTCTTTCCCGGCGAAATCAATTTTCTGAGCTAGGCGTGCTAAGTTTTCTGACATCGTCAGAGGTCTACAATAGGTTGAATTTTCATTCATTTAAATTCATGAAACACGTTTAGCAACTTTAGCCACTAAATTCGAAAAATACTTACTGCTGTAACATTTCTACGCCTTCATAGGTGATTTCATGAACGAGGTTTTCCATCGGAACCTCAACGGAAACCGTAACACCGTTAGAACTGGAGCTATTCATGATGTCGATGTCGCAGCTTTGACGACGACCACGGTAATGGCAGTTTCAAAAGCTGATTGAAACAGCGTGAGAAGCTTTTCCTACTGACTGTAGCCGATTGCTCCGATCTCAGACCCTCAAATGCCCAATGAGATGAGATGCAAAGATCAATTGTACAACACAGTCTTAAATTGTAGATCCTTCATCGGGCATATACTGAAGTCTACAAGAGATATGAAAGATAACACAAATCTAACTAGGGTATAGAGGGTCAGTATCTACCTGGACAAAACTTATACAATGACTATTACTGCAGTTTACAGTAACTAAAGACGTGTGCGATTCCTTGAGGGATTTTTCCTGCAGGTTGGCATTTGTTTTATTTTACAACATCGGTTTACTTAAATTTAATGTTTAGTACAACTGACAGTTTCGCTTTCACATAATTTTCTACTAGCCTAGTTCTTCCACTTTCGTAAGTCCAAAATCAACGCCAAAAAATCGTATTTTTAAACTCGAGTCAAAATTACACTTAACTTTGCAATACTTGGTGGTATTAACCAATATTAAATTTGCAATGAGTGGAGCCGGGTAACCAATAACCATCTGAAAACTCGAATAAATTTTTCAACGGAGATTTAGCCTTTCCCGCCACACAGTGATTCTCTGTAGCATCTCCGCGGCATCTATCCGAAGAAAGTATGGAATGGAAATGAAAAATGGAACTCGAATTGCATGCTGTCGGCTTCCTTATGCATGATCCATGCTTTCCAAACGAGCAGAGGACCGACAGGCAGCCGCTAACAAAACCAGAGCCAACGTGCTTCGTCCATCTCCCATTACTACGTTGTGTTTGGGGGGTCAACGTTTAAGAATCCAGTTGCAGGTTTCACCTCAGTCTGAGAGCACGTACGGCCATCACTGACAATGAGGTGAGTGTCTCCCGAAAATTTGGCAAATAATTCCATAATTTTGCAAAATAACTAACAAATTTTTACTTTCTTTTAGTTCTTTGAAGTTGCAAAAGCGGCTGGCAGCCGCCGTACTTCGTTGTGGGAGGAAGAAGGTCTGGCTTGACCCGAATGAATCGGCGGAGATTTCCGCTGCCAACTCGAGTAAGTGAACAGCTCGTTGTACCTCGTGTGTATATGTTTCCGAAGAAGGTTCACGATATTAGCTAAATTCAATATCTAATACTGTGAGGGGTATTAAGAGAGTGGCGATCTTTCCCGTCTTGTAAGTTAGTTTAATTCGGAAGTTATAATGAAATTCGTAAAATGATAATGTTTCAACAGCTTGTGAGGCTCGCAACCACAACGTGTCTTGTTGGTAAATTTTTGCGCGTAATTTAAACAGCCAAACATGTTTAGGCCGCTTGCGAAATTAATTGTGAATGTAAAATTTACATGCAGTAAGGTCACTTGAAGATGCGGCTCTATAATTTATGATTTTTGCAATTTCAGGGCAGTACATCCGAAAATTAGCTAAAGATGGTTTGATCATCCGTAAACCAGTAGCTGTTCACAGCAGAGCGCGAGTTCGTGCGAATACAGAAGCAAGAAGGAAAGGCCGTCACTGTGGTCCTGGCAAAAGGAAGGGTACTGCTAATGCCCGTACGCCTGAAAAACTTCTCTGGATTAAGAGAATGCGAGTCCTCCGACGACTGCTGAAGAAATACAGGTGAATTATAGGCTTCTTTCGCAATGTGTAGTAGATTTGTAGTAAGTTTTTAACATAATATTCCTGTGGTTCTAATTAGAGAAGCGAAGAAGATCGACAGGCACTTATACCAACAATTGTACATGAAGGCTAAGGGTAACGTCTTTAAGAATAAGCGTGTGTTGATGGAATTCATCCATAAGAAGAAGTCAGAGAACGCGCGTTCGAAGATGTTGAAGTAAGTGGCTTTGGCACGTTTTCATGATTTTATTTCGTAATAAGTGGTACCGGGACACTTGAGCATGCAAGAATATTTGTAAGAATTAGTTACGAGGGTGTTGCGAAGTATAGGTTGTTTACTAAATTGTGATGTCTTTACAGTGATCAAGCCGAGGCCCGACGTGCTAAGGTTAAGGAAGCCAGGAAGCGCCGTGAAGAGCGTAAAGCTCAGAAGCAAGCTGAACTCATCGCCGCGGCACAGAAGGATTAAAATAATAATAATGAGTTTTGTCTAAATAAAACACGGATTTTTGTGTTTGACTTTACCCAGCATTATCTTTTTTCAGTCCCACGTTATTATTATGCAAACGTTTGGGCGCTTGGTCTCTCATCACTGCTATGAAAACGTTTTGGTGCTTGGCGTTTATCATTATTGCTAGGGAAGCGTTGTGCAGCTCGCACCCGTGCATCAAGCATGGCATTGGACGTTTCTACTCTATGTGAGTATGGAAGGTGTTGTCACAACATAGGTGGCTGATTACGTTAACCGTGACCAGTATGCAGTTCTTCTAATATTGCACTTGAATTTATGTTCATTCACAGTGGATCATCAGCACAAACGTTAGGTTGATCTAGTTGAACGAGAGAAAATACCATGAATTTCGCGTATGGATTGAGATTTCCGATTTTAGTGGTGTCATGTATGGGCTGACGTTTTCGAAATTATCGATACCATTGACCATGACAGCTGAGGTCCGACGTATCACCAGCAAACAGTACGTTTGAAGAGACGGCTAGAAGTAAACAGTTGCACAAATTTGTTTCAACCATGGACAGCGAACTGTTTTGGTGAAAGTATACATGCGTCGTTGGTGAATAATTATTTTGTTATTCAATTCATAGTTATCATCAACGATTTAATGTGCAACGTTGTTATTGTGAGGTCATTTGGGCACTTGACTGTAGTACCTCTGCGGATGGCTATTGGTGTATACCACACATTCCTCACTGATGTGTCCATCTGGTTTTGTAAAGAATTAAATCGTGTGAACCGGAAAAAGAAGTGTAGGTTAATGGGCTGAATAGTCTTCGGGCTTAGTACTGCATCTAATGACTGATTTCGACGGAAAGAATCTCAGGAACAACCCAGATACGGAGCTAATTTTTATATCTACAACTTAACTTTCAAAAGCTAGATCTGTGCCATTGTTGAAACCTGGCTATGGGGTCAACTGCGAAGTTTTCTAAATCCAAAACCGACTACGTTACCTGCGGTTTTAAAGATATGAATATGCCTGATAACCTGTACAATAATACTAATGAGTACCAAAAAATCCCTAAAGGACGCCATAATACTTTATTTAACCCTAAAAATATTATTGTGGACTAATCGGTTAAGGTTATCAATAATGAAACGAATACAATACTGGAGCAGCGTGTAATGATAATTAATTCTGATGTTATTTTATACGTTATGTACAACCGGTGTAAAAACAAATCCCATGTTATAGTTTTTCGGTTGTTTAGTGACAGCTCCAACACTCCTACTTCACGGTGAGCACTTAAACCGCAGGTCGCCTCGGCATAAATCGTGATTAGTAGATTTGACGGTTTAGGTTGTTACGAATGAGTGTGATTATAAAAATTCGCAGGCACTTGAAGTTAAGCCAGATGGTCGTGTGTTTTCATGTTCTATGATCATTTCATTTGGAGAAAACGCACATCCTTAGCACCAGCGATACCTATCAATATGGCAGTTCTTCGAGCTGAAATCTGGAAACTAGCCGTCATAGTCATAATGCCGCTCTTGTGCAGTTTATTTTTTAGATGAACCTTCTATGAATGTTATTTGGGCTGTTCTTTTATAGCTCATTATGGGAAATTATATGTGGACCTCTAACCCGTGCACAATGTATTGAAGTAACCTGGAAGCACCAGTTACCGGTGCACCGAATCTACCCTGTGGAAAATGAGCGAGGCACCTCCATTAAACGGCCGCAGAAATCAGTAGGGAAGCACAAAAATCAGTAGGGAGGGGTCTAATTACTAACTCCCTACTGATGTATGAGAAGTGTTATCCAACGGGAGGCGAAAGGAC